>JAHSUH010001875.1:335000-517500 GCA_025388415.1 Cynanchum wilfordii
TGATTTACCCATCCCACCTCATCCAAAGATTTCAATGACACATTTGGATTGAATTTCTCCCCCAATTTTTACTATTAATTATACTTGAATTTAGATTTATTTTTAATAAAAAAAAATCAATTCAAATTTTAAATACACCTTTCAAGTTTTTGCATAGCCCCGTCGTATCTTTATACAGAAATATACTTCTTTAATACATTTTAACTCACATCATATCTTTAAACAATCAATTATCAATAATTTAACCTTTAATTAATACTATGTAGCCATTATTCAAATATGGAGGACCACTTTAAATAAATGAAATATTTAACACAAAATTCAAAGTCAAATCCAAATATATTTCTGTTTTCATTCTCCAAATTGAAACAAATTTTCATTCTAAAATTCAATCCAATATGCCCCTATTTTTCCTTCACGGTAAAAAGGGCTAAGAGAATCTACTACATCTCATTTCAAAAAAAGATAATTTTGTCTTAGTATATAGGCCAGTGCATATCTATGAATAGAAGATGTTGTATGAGCATTGAAAAAACCTAAATTATCAACAAAACTCTCAAAAGTTTCATCCTCCAGTAGCCCATCTACTGCTATGCCTAGAGGAGTATACAATCCTGTGCTTGTTTTTGCATCTAAATCATTTAGCAATATACTATCTCATCAACAATAACGTTCCTATTCTCCTAAGTACCCATTTTAGGCAATTAATCAGCAACCAATACTAAAATTTATAAGGAAACTACCAAGGCATATTTCACATGGCTTTGAAAATTCATGTAGACTCATACATGAAAAAATAAAAGAAATAACAATTAACATCTAGTGAATTTTATTCTTCCTCTCAAGGCAACAGGGCAGTAGAATGAAATTATATTTGTTAAGAGTTTTCTTAATCAAATTCATCTAAATTAGTCCAATGAAAAAATGAACTACAGAAATTCCTCATCTGTAAATTCAATTATATGTTCTAAGTTTTCATGTCATTCAATTAATATGTTGAACAGAGTTTGCTCTTCTTTCTTTAAAGGGCTTCATTAACAAACTGAAGATCTATTACCACCTCACAAATTCTCTCTCTTTTTTACAATTTTCATAATATATACATTACTTTTGCCTTCTTTCAAGCAAGAACTTTCAAATTATCCAATTTTGCAGTTGACAAGCAGATAAGCTGGTGAAATTGCCAACCAGTTAGTTAATATAATAGACAATAGATGAGTTTTTGCTTCCACAAGTTTAACCAACTCTCTTTATTTATATTCCTCTAGGTTGTTACTTTACCAAGTCATGCAATCATGAGAATGTGTGAAGGAATCAGACAGCTCAAAACCCAAAACAAAATAAAATCACCAATAAAGGAAAAAGCTAAAATAATAAACCAAGGACCAGAACCGGGGAGAAGCCACAATAATATCACATATATATAACTGATGATTTAACCCAACAAGATTCTCAAAATTGCCCCTCAATCTTGACCAGAGGCAGAAGTAAAATTGTCTGTACATGAAACATCAACTTTAACTAATCAATAGCCCAACTTAAAATCAGCGGCAGGCTCATATTGCAATAAAGATCCATAAAAGTAACAGATATTGCCATTAATTGCTATTTCAAAACAATTCCTTCCCTCTCCAATAAATCCAGGATTCAAAATCTTGTTGATCCTCCACACATTCGGTCCATCAATCCACCACTCAACTAGGACATTATGCTAGTTCTGCTAGAACGATTTTCTAACATTTTCAACTCATTTATATTACCATCAATTCTTTATTTAGTCACTGACTTAGTGTATTCCAAGATTCCTACCAAACACAGTATTATACTTAAAAGAGAATATTTACTAAATTTTCATAAGCACAAAATTTCACCATCTTCCACCAAAAAAAAAAGAAAAAAAAAGAAAAACAAAAGGAAATTTCCGTACATTCCTTCTCAGACAAAAGGTAGAATTCGATACCAATTTTCGAATCCAAATACATCTAAAGACTGAACTTACTATTACCTCATTTCTAATGCAAGATAATCCAATACATTCTGTTAATGCTCTACTAGTAATGGAAGAACACTACACAAATAATGACCAGCTAATTTAACCAAAAAAGAAAACACATTTCAATCTGTACACGTTGCATTTCTCATACCTGAAATGTGAGACTAAAAGGGTTCTTAAACCCACGTTTAGGAAGTCGCCGGCGAAGTGGAGTTTGTCCACCTTCAAAACCAAACTTATGGGTGCCTCTAGCCTTTTGTCCCTTATGACCCCTCCCAGCAGTCTTACCTTTTCCAGACCCAATACCTCTACCTTTCCGGGTCTTCTGCGTCCTGGATCCTGGATTATCTCTCAGATCATTCAAGGCCAAAAGGGTACTATAATCCCTCCTCAAACCAACATTTTGGTGAAAATACGGAGAACCAAACCAGCCCAAAACCCCATTTTCTGAAGGGTTCGAGCAGGATAATAACGGGACTAAAGGAAGCTGTGGAGGTATCAATCTCGAAATGGGTTGTCCGTTAACTGATGGTGCGGTACCAATCGAATTCAATAACAACGAAGTTAATCTTCTTCTCAACATTTTTCTCTTAAATTTTCAGGATAAACTTTTCGTCTTCCTATTCTGAAGATCGGAATTATAGGATTTGAGCCAAAAAAAAGGCTAAACCCACATAATAGTTTCTGCAACCTTGAGGAGAAAACGAGTGATGGAGATCGCCGGAGACAATGCCGACGGCGGTTTAAGGAAACAGAGTGGGGGGAAGTAGTTGTGTTGCAGGGTTTAAGGACTGAGGACTTACTAGGAGGCATTTTTTTTCTTTTTTATTAAAATTAATACATTTTTTTCCGCTAAATTTAAAATTGTAATAAATCTTTAAAAGAAAATGTAATAACCCTCATAGAGTAAAAGTATTAATGGAAACAAATTAAAATTAGGTTGAACAAAAAGGATTTTTGAAACAAAATAATACATGAAATCATAAATGCGAACCAGTTATGAGAAGCATGTAAAAAAAATCTAAGTAAACGAATTGTGAATATTATATAAAATCACAAGTTTGACTTTGTTATGAAAGATGTAAGAGCCAAAAGAAAGAATTTCTTCCGAGCAAATACAACCCGACTAAATCTAAATTAATCGAAGTAATGAATTTTAAGTAGTTCTTAGTACTGATTTACACAAGAAAAGAACTATTATCATGAAATGGAATCCAAAATACTAGAAATAGCTTCAGAAATACAAGAAGCAAAAGTATCATCAGCAGTACTGATCACAGTGTGTGATGCAGTGACCTCTATTAAGGCTTCTTTAGGCTCCTTCATAACACGCACAACAAAAGAAGCCATTTGTGAACCATCATCATCATCATCTTCTTCATTGGCTAATACTTCAACTCGGGTTTTCATTCCAGATTTTTGTAATGTATTCAGAAGAATCTCCAAGTTTACTCTACCCAGATATATTAATGGTCTAGTTTGTGAAGAAAGAACTGGTTTGTTTCCTGCAAGCAATCGGATTTTCCCATGTTCCCTGGAGAGCTCTCCTTTTGCTCTTGCAATACTCATTTCTTCCTGTTCTAGTTTTGTAAAGTTGAGCTGACAAGCCAAGTCTATACCAATGTCCAACTCTGAAACATCCTTAAAGTTAGGTATGTGCAATGTTTCATTCTCGGAGTAGTAACTGAGGGTGAAGAGTCGATCCATACTATTGTCATCTTCTTCCCTCAGTTTCTCAGGTAACTGATTTGAACAAGAGAATCAAAAGGTTGAAATAATAAATTGGCCGACTTATGTTATAAATTTAAGAAATATAACGCGAAAGGATGAGATAAGGTCCATACCAGCACATGTTTAGGCTTCAAATATTTGAGTAAAGATTTTGCAGTTTGCAACCTGTAAAACAAAGAGAGAGATAATCAAGCTCCAGAGAGAATGATTGGATTTTTTTGCTTCTTTGCTTCTTAAGTAGATGTTTCAATTAAACATGAGAAGTTTACGAGGATCAAACAGAATTCTTACTTCATTCCAGAAAGAAATGAGCACTGGAGGACTTTCATTGCCATTGGCTTGAATGGTAAAATTACAAGATCCATATCCGAAGCTTCCTGCACATTGTATAATGTAGTAAAACAATAATCAGAGGAAATGGCACAACCAAAAGGAAAATTAAGAAAATGTATGAAATATATACTAAAAGCAGCAGAGAACATCTATCAGTAAATTACAGGCAAGAACAGACACCTCCACTACAAGCATTGAATTCTCATTTTGCGACCATCGTCGAAGAAGATGAACAGCAGGTCCTAGTCGTAGACTCCAATGAGGACAAAATACTATACATGGTTCCTGCCAATTTTCCCTATTTATATATGCACATATCCAAGTTTAGTTTTCGAGCTGAAAAGATTGGTTCCAATAAGACCTTTCTATAGGTCATAAGAAGACAAAATAAAAAATTCCACAAAGCTATTAAACTAAAACATAGAAGAAACAATTTCCCGCTAGCAAATATTCCAAAATTGTGAAGGAGAAAAATAATCTTACAGTAATTTAGGTGAATGAATTACAGGGTACAAGCAAAGCTTTTTCTCTTTCAACAGATCAACGTGAAAGAAAAGTGGTTGACCAGAAAAGAGCTGTCCATCCAATTCAGAGGAAGGAATCAGGAATAAACAAGTTTTGCAGTGACTACATGCCATATATCTGAATTTTTCTTAAAAGTATTCAAGCAGTCATACCCTGTTTTGACGCTGCTGACATAACCATTCTGGTATAACATTCAAAAATGCAAGTAACTCCTCTGCAACAGAAGAAACCATCAAAATAGGAACCTGCGTTAAAGAATAAAGTTGAGCCACAACATTTTCTTAATCAGAAATGCGAGGAGGAATAAGATTTGATTTAAACTGAAATTCTACAGTAATAATTCAACAAAACTATTACACTCAGTAGGATGCAGTAAAAAAGACCCATGGAAATATTACCTTCAAATCTGAAGACTCAAGTAAGACGGCCATTTGTTCTAATAACTGTAACATAGCTCCAAGTCTTCCAATGGGAATCAAAACTGAACCTCCATGCCTAACACAATCTAAGGAGCATGAGCACAGAAAAGCCAATTTCTCTAACTCTTCTGAGGACTCGCTTTCAGATGTAAGCAAGAAGTCTGCGATTGTTTCTCCACTTTCGTCATTGTCACTGCACATTTAAATAGCAAAACCCTTTTTCCTTCAGAAAATAAGTCTTAGAAGATAGAAAATCTAAAGATATTTTCTCACTTTCTGTGCATCAGGATTACAGCATTCAACATTATGTAGCTTTCCTTGACAATGCTGAAATATTAGTACCTAAATTACCTGGGATTTGGTAGACAATTATCCAAAGAAGTAGAGTCATTATTTTCCCTTTCACACTTCTCCAAATAATTACATGGTGTAAAATCTGAAAATAATATCACATCAGGTCCTTGAAGAGCATTGTAGTCAAAATTCAGTGCTGTCGCTGAAGCAGAAATGGAGCTCGAAATATATGAAACATTTTGTTTCGGACTAATAATGCTCCAATTACAAGTTCCTATATCTAAACCAGAGCTCAATGCCTTTATTATGAGGGTCCCATTGTAGCAAGCTTCTTCAGCATATTTAAGAGATTGAACCTTTTGCATGCAATCCTTCAAATCAGCTGCACTGAGAAGCATAACTAATTACAACTTAGATATATATACATACAAATACTTATCTACCACCCATTAGAATGAAATTTTCAGGATAAAAGTAAGGTATATTAGAATGGCCATATGCAGTTCAAGTACAAATGTGAAATATCAAGGGCATGCTTATTAACAGGATCCACTAAGTGCAAATGCACAGACACTAACTGATATGGGATTCCTCACATCACATTTACTAGAAGAAGGTTTTCACTAGCACTAAATTAACCAAATGCATCAAGTTACCCAACAGGCTCGCCTATAATCACTAGTTATTGAATTTCATTAACAAAAGAATAAAATTCCTATCAGCAGTGATAAGTATCACCTGTACAATGGCATCCAACCACCAAGCTCTCTTCCATCTTGACCTAAAAGAATCTCTTTCAGCTCTGACGGAAGTGATTCAATCTCATCCCATTTCATCCATTCAGGACCATTAGGATCTTCTGGCCCATAAAATTGTTTGAATTCCTTATGCATCATCAATATGTCCTCCATCATGAGCTGTCCAAGTCTCATGGACGCTTCTGTTGCATATATCTGGGCTACAACAAAAGCACCAAACCAATCAAATTTTATAGGTCTTATAATTAAAGGAAAGAAATATTAGTTAATTATAAAACTGACTAGCTTCATTTCACCTTAGCAGAAAAATCATCTCTACGGGTGAGAAAAGGCAAACCTAGCATGCCCATCGGACATGAGATCAGGACAACATCAATGAAAGAAACATCCAACAGTTTCAAGCTCTTCACAGCTTTATACCTAGGTTCAGCATGTATTAAACTGGTCCCATCAAGAGGTTTCTCGATTTTCCCCCTCTTATTTTCAGTAGAATCTGAAGCCAAAAAAGTATCGCATGCACAAGAAGTGTCTTCTTCAACGACAGTGCTCCATTGCATCGGAACAGGGGAGAAGATTGAAAGACAAGAAAGGTCCAATGGACAATCAAACAATATCCGGAAACCACATATGTCCAGTATATTACAAGGTGGGAAATGATAACCCTTACCTTCACTCAAACACGTCTACAAGGAAGAATCAACAAATTCAGAAAGCAAAATCACAGAAAATCTAGAACAAAACAACAAAATAGGTAAAAAAATACTCACAAACTTCATCAAGAATTGAAAAGAAAGAAACTTTTCCACTGTTGAAGTTGGATTTAACCCCCTACAGTATGCAACATCATTCAACGGGAATATATGAAGCAGTTGAAAAGTAAAAGCCACGGAACTAAACGTACTCGGATTCGATGTGATTCAAATTCCTCAAATTGAAAAGAGGCATAAAAAGATTAGAATTGTTCAAACAACCATGGCAGAAGAAGATTCCATCAAAATTTTCTCTACTTATAACTTAACCCCTTTTCCGGCCATTTTCCTTTCCTTAATGCAGTTGTCATTGCCAGCACTACCAAGGATTACAGAGAGAGTGGAGAATTAAACCCTTACAATAAAACAATTTCTTATGTTCAATTTTTTTTTTTTTTTTTTCCTAAAAGGTAAATATTTATATATGTATATATAAATAGCTCCGATAAAAAAAAAAAAAAAAAAAAAAAAAAAAAACCAAATATATATATATATATATATATATAAAAAATATATATATATATAAAAAAATATATTAGGTAATAATCTTATATATATAAATTATTATATAATAAATATTATATAAATATTTTAATTATAGTAATTTTATATTTAAAATAAAATAAAATAAGGTAAACTTTCAGAGTGGAACTTTGATGGTTTAAATAAAATATAAAGAAAGGAACTTAGCAAAAACAGTACAGAGCTGTCACTGAAAAAACTCCCAAAATGTATCCATAAAATTTCAACAGTTACAAAAGGTGGTTTCACTATTTTGTTTGTACAGAATGAACAACTCTGATTAAGAAATTTACATCCTAACCAAAAAGAATGTAGCTCATGTACATGTTAAATAGAGTATTTGTCGAACACAAATTTTTATAACAGGCTAAACTGTGAATTATTAATAATAAACAAATGAAAGAGAAAAGAGCAGGAGTCGAACTCAAAATAAAAATCTCCCGCTCTAATAGTATACACCATGAATGTATGATCTTTCAGCTTTCTCTTCCTTACTTGTCCTTTGTGGGAATCAGATGTTCTGCAGCAGCAAATAGTGAGTGGGAGGTAGGTTTCTTCTGCTGATCATTTTGCTTGTTACGATGATCTCTCTCCCATGAAAAAGCTGAGCTCCTTTACATTCGAGACAGAATGCTGCAGAAAAGAGTTGCCTACAACAAAAAGATTATTTATGCTCATCTGGGCATAATGGAAATGCAAAACAATCAGTTCACGGGGAATTTGTACAAAATAAGCCACTATGCTCCAGTAGTGCCTCTCCCAAAGTATTTTATTTTGTTCCAACCTTCCATGGATAACTAAAAAAATTGACTTATCCTTTTTTTTTTTTATTAACATTCAATCATTGCTTCGACTAATCCAGATTTGATCCAAATTATGTTCGCAAAGTCTAACTTTTCATTGAGAAAAGTTTTATCTTAACTCATGAACGGTGCTCACAGCAAGTGTCTTGACCTTGCATTCACAATGCGCCTTATCACGGTGTCAAACCTTGGCACTAGGGCTTGACTCATCCATTTTGAACACATACCAATTGCAAGCTCACCCTGTTTCCAGCAAACAAGAACTTCCATAAGTAAAATAAACAAGCAGAAAACCAAGAACAAAAACATAGAAAAAAGAGAAGAAAGTTAAACCTTATCCAGTAGCCAAATAGAAAAAGGAAAGTTAAATAATCACTAAAACTACTACTAGTTTGAGAGAGAAAACAGATCAGAATTCAAGTTTAGTTATGGCCCAATATTGCATGTGTATGCTTCTCATTCGATGTTGCACTACAATTTACATATGTATATATATATTCAGGGAAAAATGAACCCTTTTATTATTTTTCCAAACTTAACGTTGTAAATTAACTGTGAAATATCTCCACATTCAATTATGTTCATCCTAGAGCCCACAGAACATGAAGAAACATATAAATTTGAGCAATAATAGTTTGCAGAGAGCAGGAAAGATCGTGGTGAATAGTAATTTAAGAAAAAAAAAACTAAAAATAATTAAAATGTATTCATTGGAGGGTGAATTTTCTTTCAAGTTGAATATACTTACCACATGTAATAAAATTTACCCATCCCCTTTCATCTCTTCCTTGAGGTGTCGAGACATAATGACTTGACGTGGTTGGTAATTGTGTTTAGTTAGAATTTTGATTCTTCTCGCAGTTTTAACATGTCTTCTTTTGAAGCTTTTCTTCTTCAATCCAAGTTCATAGGCAACTTTCTTTTCCGCTAATTTAACTTCATACTGCAGCTCATCACCATACAATCTTAAAGAACTTATGCTCATAAGATCTCCTAAGTACCAGGTCAGTTCTCTTGAAAACCCCCAGTGATCAGCACTGATGGAAGAGGAACTCAAATCAAATGACAGCTTAATATGAAAAGAAAATCAAATTTACATAATATTTAAGAACAAAATCATATATCAATTTAGACTTTTAACTCTTGAAAAACTTACGGCTCTCTTAACCTTCTTTGTCTACAGAAAAGGAAAAATAAGTTTATACACATCCCATACCATTAAGATTACAAAAATTTTCCAATTTCACATGTAAACTCATCTATGCATATCAGTGTATTTCTGTACTAAAGGAGTGAGGAGTAATGTGATCTATACTTTTACACTTTCTCATTTGTTTGCATGAAACAATTTAACCTCTACACTAAAATTAAACAGTTGAAATGAGGAATTAATGCAAACTTTTTAAACAGAAAACAGTAAAATGGGCCAAAAAATATTTTTAAAATTCAAAATTTTTAAAAGAAGCATTTTAACTGCTTAATAATATCACTGAGTAGTTCTCAAAAAATAATAATAATAATATCACTGAGTAGATTACTTCCAGCTTTTCCTATGTTTTCCAATTCATATAATTAACCCTTCATCATTAATAAACTACACCTTTTAGCTTCTTATATGTAATATGAAAGATGAAAATAAGTTTTGAATCTTCTGTAAGAAATAGTGAAGTAAAAAGAGGTGGAGAAGTAAATGTACAAGGATCTCCCTCCCATCCTTGTCACCTCTTCAGCAACCCAAAATTGGACAGTTTGCATTCATTCATACCAAATACAATGAAAATAAATGTGATGTTACTAGTTATCTGTTCCTGAAGAGAAAGGGAAGGGAACAAAGGAATGTTCATTTTCATGGAAGTAAATTTACTTTAAGTTGTTTGTTTTATGCACTACAGTTTCAATTACTTCCAATGTTTTAAGGAAAACAGACATATTATGAATATTTAGGGAGAACAAACATGAAATAAAGCAAAGGGTTTTGTCATGTAGCTAACAGAAAATGTAACTAAACATCAAAATGTAAACCTGAAGATGCTTACAGAGGGAGTGTATCTGATATTAAAATGCTAAGGTCCTCATTTCCCATGTCCTGTTGCACATCGCGAATGCTATTAGCAGACATCTCAACACCTTTGTGACACCATCGAATCTCAATCATCTTTAAGGTGCTGACATATTCAAAAATTGATGGGAGCTCTACAAGATATGGGCAATCTTTGACAACAAGTTGCTCAAGACAAGGGAAGGATGAGTTGGATGCTTCCCAATATGTGATTTTTAATTTGGATAATTTCAAATATTTGACTTTCAAAAATTCATCATCTCCAACATACCATCTTCCTTCCACTTGGCGAGAGAGCAATAACTTGAGAACCTCAAGATTTGGAAGCTTCCCGATGGCTGATATTTCACTCCATTGATGGCTAAAACTAGACAATGTTAATTTTTTTAGAGCGGTAGGGAAGTTGAATGGGCAAGGCTGGGCTTGGAAAGAATAATACAGATTTAGTGTCTCAAGCTTGCTTAGAAGATGCAACACCTGAAATAGGCCACAGCTGCATTCCAGTGCTTTTGAAACTATCAATTTAAGTTTACGAACATTTGGAAATCGGCTCAAGATTTTTTTTGCAACTTCTACATTACTAAGACATAAGGAGGAAAAGCTATCAAGATTGTCTAGTTTGGGGCATGCATTTGCATCATGATCACTCAACAATATGGTAGCCCCTCCACAATCAGATATATTCCTCAATGTTTTCATCTTCCAGATACTATCTGGAAATTCATGTCCTGATCCTGTTCTTTTCATATGAAGATTCTCCAAGTTGCAGAGCTTGGAAATTGATGAAGGTATAACTTTTGGAACGGACCAGATAGCAAGGTATCTCAAATGAATCAGGGAAACTACTTCATCAGGAAACCAATCAAAAACCACATTCCCCAAGTCTAGCACTCTAACAAACATTAGCCTCCAATAAAAGTCAGAATTTAACTGGTGGTGATATGAAGGAAGTCTAGAAGGAAGTAGTAAAGATCGGACAGTTGGACCTGTGCTCATCATGAGTGGAGTGAGATGGACAATTGTTCCATTATTTTCCAGCCAAACACCAGCCATCTCTCCATCAGGAATGCATAGCCGGTAAGGATTGTACATAACCTCAGAGGAATAAAGATAGAATTCTGGAAAAAGCATGAACCTTTCCTCATTAGCTTTTCTCAAACATAGTTCAAGCACTAAATCATGAATACGGCATTCTTTAATATCTCCCCCAGTAAAACTTCTTTTATTAACTATTACTAAGCTTCTGCGTACAAGATCCTCGAAGTACTCATTTGCCACATCTTCCAAGGATTTATCCACTGAATTTTGGACAAAGCCTTCTGAAATCCATATCTGAATCAACTTCTTGACCTTAAATACCTTATTTCTTTTTACTTCTGCAACAAGATAGAGAAAGCATGGCTTCAGAAAATCTGGTAAATTCTTGTAACTTAATTCAAGTATATCCATGCATCCTTCACTTGGCATATTCGAATTTATATTTTCTATAATTTTCTCCCACTCATACAAATTACTAGACACCCCTCTGAGGAGACCTGAGACCACAACAAGAGCCAGAGGTAGCCCGTTGCATATCTTCAGAATTTTTTCTACAACCTGTGAAATATTTGAAGGCCAGTCATTTTTGTAAAATAACTTATATTTTAGTAACTCCACGCTTTCCTCGTTTGAGAGTGGATGAAGCAGATAAGGGTTGCAGCCAAAATCATTTCGACTGGTGAACAAAACTCTGCTACCCTTATTATCATCTGGGAATGATTCTTGTATTGCATTCCATGCAGTTATATCCCATATATCATCCAGAATGATGAGGTACCTATGTCCTTTTAGACATCTCCAGACATTTTCAGCTAAGTTCAGGTACTTCAGATTATGGGTTCCAGCACCAATATCTTTAAGAATATCCATCAATAATTTTTCAACACTGTAAACTTGAGTAACAAAACACCATGACCGTTTGTCGAAATGATGATGAACAAAAGGACTATTGTAAACTTTCTTGGCAAGAGTTGTCTTGCCTAGTCCTGGCATGCCAACAATGGAGACAATGTCAAGTCTCTTTGATCCTCGAATAAGCAGATCAATAATTTTTTCTGCCTCATCCTTGAAACCAACAACTTCATCTGGTCCTGAAGTGTGGGCTTGGTATATATGGCTACTATAAGAATCAACTCTAGTATTGATGACCTCAATTTTGTGTATCTGTTTATGCATTATCTCCTGAATCTTCCTCTTAATGAATTTCATTTCTTCCACGAGATAAGAAAAGCGAATTACAGTATACCAAATAGGGAACATGGTCATTTGACATGAATCAATTACATATTCCACTAGGTACGCTACATCATTAATTCTCATCACTAAATCCTTCATCTCCTCCAATTCAATTTGCAATTCCTCTACCTTCTTCAGGAAAGGCCCAAGTGAGACTAGCTCCTCATGAATATTCAAAAATTGATCCTTTGCAAAAGGAATATATCTTCCCTTAGATATTAATACATCAATCTGGTTTCCAAACTTTTCCAGGAGAGAATCAAAAAATGTCATTGCATTAGTTATAGGGAAATGGGGCCTTGAAGAATTAGGATTGTGGATAAAAAGCATTCTTACCTCTGCCATGAGTTTACTTATCTTTTCCCGGAAATCCGTAACATATCTAGACTTAACAGAACAGTCGTTCACATCTCCAGGAGTGACTAAGCAGATCAGAGAAAGAATTTCACTAACAAAAGCTTCTACTCTTTCATACATCTGACCTTCGGGTGGATCCATGAGAAACGTGATCAAGAACGTAAGCTCCAGGCGGAGGATTTTCATAAACCTAATCGGGAGAATAAAATCAACAAAGCTTTCTATAAGTTCACCCATCTGAAAACAATCAAACGCAAACAACTCCGAATCCTTCAGGTGGCAAAATCTTCCAACTTCAAGACTGTAACATTTAACCATCGGTAGCAAATCAGAAAGAACAGCATTCATCTGAGACGACGCTGTTGTTTCTTCCTTTAGGTCCACCCAGTACAGAATTGATAGACATGCTACCTTGAGAGCCCAACCTTGAATGTCAATGCCAAAATACAACCATTTACCGGTCGCATTAACAAAATCTCTAAGAATTCTCAACCTCTTAATGAGGGCTTTAACTTCTCTCCTTACAGAAACAATCGCACAAGAATTAAATCGGACAAGATTCCTTAAATTCATAATCATGCAACGAATGAATTGAAGTAGTTCGTTGCTAGAAGAGAAATTGTACTGAGATGAAAATTCAAATAAATGAAAGCGTTCACATCTAATTTTGACTTTACAAACCTCAACTTCTTGGAGCAACTTGGAAATAGCACGATCAAATGGACGATCGCTGGCAACATAAAGCCCTAGATTTCCTTTTCGAATTCCAGCTGCAACTCTAATGTAAGGTTTCATCAGAGATTTTTTGGGCAAGAACCAGATGAACATTTTCAAGAATCTCAGTTCCATTTCAAGTATATGAATACTATGATCTTCCATAGTCAGATGTGGATATAATCTCTTTAGTTTAGCTATTTCCATGAGAATTTCATCAACAAAAGTGGGAAACATTTCCTCTGATTATTGCAGACTTGCAGTGGACCTCTGAAAAAAACAGAGATGTCCTCCTTCTAAATTTGACTTTATATATATATATATTTATATTGCCAAATTGATCGAATTCGTACCTTTTAACTTATAAATTTTACGATTTCATCATTTTCAATTTTTTTTTTTCATCATTATCTTTATAATTTTGATCTCAAGAATTATATTTAAAAAAAAAAAATTCCAAAAATCCTCAATTCCACTTGCCTCCACCATTTTCCATCTACCAGCAATTCCATTACCTTCCATTAAGGTCCACTACCTTCCACCATCTCCAACAATCTTCCTTACTTACAGTAGTTGTTCTTCACCCGTTGTTCTTCACAGTGTTCTTTGTACCGTTCTTCTACCCATCAAGATACAGTAAGCAATTTTTTTAAATTTTTTTTTTCCTACGGATGAAACCCAGCAAAATGTAGAGTGATTTTGGAGCTTTTGTGATCGTTGAGGCTTAAGTTAGTAAATGAAGGATAAAGATCCCAATACACCTGAACTTTGAGAGAATTCTTGTTCTTCTACTCTTAAGTGCTGGGAGAATAATAAATTGTCTAATAAATTGATCGTGGAAGGATATATTTGATATAATAAACAAACATGTCTTCATAGTCAATCAACACGATACAAATTATGATATCATATACAACATGAAAGATGTAAGTGTACATGAATGTGTAAATAGTATATAAGAAAAGAATAAGTTTATATATTTATAGTCAATTTAAAATATCTTTTTTTATATAAGCGAGAACAATACTACTATTGACCTTGAGTGCAACCATATCATAGTTGCAACACGAGCTCGAGGGCCCAATTCATGACATAGAACACAAGTTTTTTCCTTTCAAAATCTGGATTTTTTCTTCAAAGTTGTGAGGGAAGAGAATTTCTATCCATCCCTTTTAAGCTCCTCTTTATAATGCCGGGACATAATGGCCTGCCGTGCTTGGAAATTATGTCTGAATAAAAGGTTGTTGGTTCTCCTTGTGCTTACAACATGCCTTTTCTCGAAACCACCTGCTCCTACACATTTCACTGTCACATCTTTCTTGTCCAAGCCAAGATCTCTTTTATCATCAAAAATTTCAAAAGCTCTTCCAATATCTTCACTTTCATCCGAAAATTTCTGCTTCAATGATCTGTTTTTGTGACTTCTAGCAGTATATAATTTCGAGAATAATGAGTAGTCCAACTTGAAAGACCTGTTTTCCCCCAATAGGTGTAGTTTACACATTTAAGTGCAGTAAAATAATCAAATGACAACATATATAAATACAATTTTTAAGAACAAAGATAATAATATAAAATCGTAAATTAATTTTAAAAATAAAATTTAAAAAAATAAACACCATAAATTTTAAGTGAAAAGGATAGAAGAATATTAAAATTTTACAAAACACTGGTAAATTGTTCATCACGATGACAAAAAATAGAAACTCTAAAATACCAAGCACCCATACAAGTTCAGTGGTTGGCTACAAGTTCTGGCCACAACACTTAACTTTTGCTACTGTTTTATAATAGTTGACAATTTATTACTCTCTAACATGTATCAAAGCACGAGGTCAATAGTTCCAATCCTACCTATTAAAATTTAATTTGTGTTATTAAAAATTCGCATTAATTTGAATTTTTTTTTGAGAGGGCATTAATTTGATTTAAGTGTACATGTTGTACTTCTTTATAAAATTTATCGTTAGTTCACATATGAGGGGGGACAATTTAATACTATCTAAACACTACCACCACAAACTTTCCAAAAATAAGTCAATAGTAAAATTCAGATCACAATATCTATAGAAAACTAAATAATAATAATAATAATAATAATAATAAAGTTTGTTACCTCAATGGACGATAATCCTTAAGTTCATCTGATATGAGAATTCTGAGTTCTTCATTTCCAATGTCACGTTGTGCACTAAGGATGCTCAAAGCTGAAATCCCAAGACGTGCGCGGCACTTTTGAAGTTGGATTAGTTTTAATGTCATGACATCTTCAAAACTTGAAGGAAGTTCATCAAGATAATCAATATGTTTCAAAACAAGTTTATCAAGACACTGAAATGAAGATGTTGGAACTTCCCAATCCGAAATTTGGAATCCCCCAAGTTTCAAAACTTTAAGGTTCACAAATTCATCATCCCCAACTTCCCACCTCTGCTTCTCCTTCACACTTGAATGATGATGCCATAGTTTGAGAATTTCAAGATTTGGAAGCTTTCCGATATGAGTTAATTTGTTCAATGGATGGCAGAAATATGATATACTCAGCATTTTCAGTGTTGCAGGAAAGTTGAGTGCACAAGTTTGTCCTGGTACAAGTGAATGTTCTAACTTCAAGGATTCAAGCTTGTTTAGAGTCTTTAACACTTGAAAGTTTTGACAATCCCATCCGCAATTCCAACCACTTCCAAATTTCAATCTCAGTTTTCGAACTGATGGAAATCCTCTAAAAAGGTGTTCTGCATCTTCTCCATTGTAGAGACATAATTTGGAAAGGGTATCAAGATTTTCCAATTTAGCATCGGGAGAATTCAAAACTATGTTAATCCCATTAGGACAAAATTGATATTTCTCAATGCTTTCATTTTCCAAATTGTAAGTGGAAAATCTATAGTCCTCGAACAGGAGACAAGGAAACTTTCCAAGTTTCTGAGGTTGCAAATTGAAAGCGGTATAAAAGGCTCAAAAAAGGAAATGGCAAGGAATCTAAGGCAAATAAGATCTACTATTTCTTCAGGGAAACCATCACCAAGCTTCACACTCCACATATCTAGCACTCTAACAAACTTTAACAAAGAAATAATGGAAAAAATATCTTTATGTAAATAAAAACCTGGAGAAAAGAGTAAAGAATGGACAGTTGAGCCAACAGCAGCAGTCTTTGGTGAATCCTCCGGCCAAGAATCAGCCATCCATTGTTTACTATAATAGCGTAGATAAATTGCCCCATAACTGATTATTTTGGACGAATAAGGACTAACTTTTGGTAAATACATGATCTTTTCTTCTTCAACTTTTCTCAAACACAATTCATAGAAAAGATCATGAATAAGGCATTCTTTAATCACCCCATTGGTAAAACTTCTCTTATGAACAATTACTAGGTTTCTTGCAACCAAATCCTCCAAGTACTCAATTGCCATAGCTTCCAATGATTTGATCCCGGATTTCTGGACAAACCCTTCAGCAATCCACAGCTGAAAAACTTTCTGAACCTTAAATACCTTAGTCTGTTTTACAACTGAAGCAAGATATAGAAAGCAAGGCTTCAGAAAATCTGGTAAACTGTCATAACTTAGCTCTAGTATGTCCATGCACCCTTCACTCGGGAGTGCTGAACATAGATTTTGCACGAGTTCTCTCCATCGATTCAAATTATTAGAAACCCTTTTGAGGAGGCTGCCAACTACGACAATAGCCAGAGGTAGTCCATTGCAAATCCTCAGAATCTTTTGGGCATCGCCGTAGAAATTTGAAGCTTGCAAGCTACTGTCTTTCAGAAGTAACTTGTGGTTCAGCAACTCTGTGCTTTCCTTTTCAGAAAGAGGATGAAGCAGAAAAGATTCACTCCAAAATTTATTTCGACTAGTGAACAAAATCCTGCTGCCATTATTGTCATCAGGGAATGATACTTTTAGTGCATTCCATGCAGTGATGTCCCAAATATCATCCAGAATTATAAGGTACTTTTGTCCCTTTAGACACTTGTAAAGTTTCTCAGCTAAGTCCTCTTCGCTCATTTTAAGCATTTCATCCACATACATACCACTGATATCTCTTAAAAGATCCATTAACAGCTTTTTAACTTGGTATATTTGAGTAACAAAACACCACGCAAATTTGTTAATACAACATTGAACTGAAGGACTATTGTAAACTTTCTTGGCAAGAGTTGTTTTACCTTGTCCTGGCATACCAACAATGGCAAATATGTCGAGTTTCTCCTGTCCTTTTGTAAGTCGATCAATTATTTTCTCTGCCTCATCATGAAAACCGATAATTGCAGCATCAGTATGGCTTAAGTCAAGATGACTATCACCAAAATTCATGTCTGCAGCATCAACAGAACCAGCATTAAGGACCCTTCTTCTTGTTCTGCTTGTAGTATGTCTCTGCTCCTCGTGGTTTATCACCTCGATTTCCCTTTTGATCAATTTCACATCTTCTATGACATCGGAAAGGAACATGACAGAATACCATAGAGGAATACCTTTTCTTCGAGTTGAACCAATGATATATTCCATTTGATATGCAACTTCACTAATTCGTATCCATAAATCCATAGGCTCCTCCTCCAAGTCCTGTATCTTCTTGAGGAAAGGGATAATGGAGACAAGGTCTTTGTGAAGAGTCAAAAATTGATCCTTTGCAAAAGGGATATCATTATGAATCATCACCTTAGATAATAACGTGTCCATTAAGTTTCCAAGAGCTTCCAGAGGCGAATCCATAGTTCCTAACACTTTAGTAACAGAGAAAAGATAACTTGTTGACTCAAGAATCTCAGCATAAAACTTCCTAAACCCAGCCTTGACTTTGTCTGTCTTTTGTCTGAAATCAACAAGAACAACATTAATTCTTTCTTCGACATTGATGTTCTTATTCATTTCTGTAACAGTGAGAGTAGCGAGGGAGCGAATGAGAGAAGGAATCTCACTAGCAGCAACTTGTTCTGCTTCTGCTAAGATGAAGTTCCATTCTTCTTCTTCTTCAGCATCCATCTCCTTCCATGGTGGATCCATGGCACATGCTATCAGAAACATCAGCTCTGCACCAATGATATTTACATACTCAATTGGAAGGATAAAATAGATAAGGCTTTCGATAATTTTACCCATCTCAAGACAGTCGAATTTCAGAGAATTCGAAGCCTTCAAGGCTCTAAGGTAAAGTCCTATGAATTCTGTACTATAAGACTTAGCCACTAGATCAACTAGACAGGCTTTTAGTTGTGCAATCGATGCTTCTTCCAATTGTCCCACCCATAGCAACACTGTTATAACTGTTATTTTGCACGCCCAGGCATGAATATCGAGACTAAAGAATAACTTTTTTTCAGTAAAATCCACAAAATCTCTGAACAATCTTAGCTTCTTGATCAGGACTTTGACTTGCAACCTCACAGAAACAATGGCTTTGGCTTTGAAGCGTACAAGATTCCTGAGATTGTGCACAACAGAATTCAAGAATCGAAGCAGTTCAGAAGTAGAAGAAAACTTACACCAGTTTGTGAAATCAAGTAAATGAAAGCAATCCTGTCTAATTTCTCGCTTACACAGCTCGATCTCTTGCAGGAATGCATAAACAGCACGATCAAATTTACCATTAGAACAGGAATAACCATCAAGATTGAGCTTTCTTTTACCATTCCGAATTGCAGCTCCAATACCAGATTTCTTTAGAGGTTCATGTTGAGAACACCAAAGGAAAGTCTTTAAGAATCCCAACTCCATTTGAAGGATGTGAATGCGAGCTTCCATTTGAGGACTCAGATCTGGATTATTTCTATCCTTGAAACTGGCTATTTTCCTCAGCAATCTATGAACAGAAGTGGGAAACATTGCTCCCTGAGAAATGTTCCAACAAGAATCTAAAAAGTTTCAGTATTCATTCATTCAGTTGATGAAACTGAGAAATGTTCCAACGAGAATCTAAAAAAGTCTTTCAGTATTCATTCATTCAGCTCTGATGAAATCACAGAAATCTGTACCTATTTTCTTCCTTTTTGTTTCAATTAATTATTAATCTTGTCATTACATGAAAATTCTACGTTTTATTATTCTTATATAAAGAAGTCATACTGTTTTATATAAATATATTATTCATTATGATTGAAACCATGACCATACTATTCTTGGGTGTGAACTGAAAGACACAACTGCATTATTAAATTGATCAACCAAGGAAAATATTCTTTCTACCTAACGCACATAAGTATATATATATTTTTTTTCTTTTAGATATAAATTTATGGATTTAGTAATACCTTCTTTAATAAAAGAGATATCTTGAATTAATAATGGATATCTAAATATATGTTTATATTCTATATCACGTTCATATATACTTATTTGAATATAGTCGGTCTAAAATTAAAATTAATTAATGGATGTCTAAGACTTTAGAACTGATTCTCATTAATGTGGTTTCAATTGACCATCTACTCCGATACTAATAACTATCATGACTCACTAAAATCAACTATGCAAAATCAACTATGCAACTATTAACCTGACAATAGCTAGAGTCAATTACTTGCTACTGTCGTTACGAGATTATGATCACAAGAAATGCTTATGCTACCTACCACTAATATGGCATCATCAATTTGACTTGTGAACATCTAACAACCACAGATTTATCGATAAAACCACATATTGCATTGCCAAATTCTTAAAATTCACATCTAACAACCATAAAAGTACAGAATCTGTAGATAACTTTTACCAAAACATCAAACTATCGAAAGTACCATTTAAGCCAATGATTAGAGAACAAGGAAAGAAGACATTTGATAAAAACCCAATAATACCAACCCCGAACGGAAAAAAAAGAGCAGGACAGAACAAAAAAGAAAAAAAAAAAAAATCAAATAAAACAAGTCATTGCATTCAAAAGTTTTAAAAGAAATATAGAAATTCTAATCTCAAGAATGCATAATACAGGAAAATCAGAATTCCAACTTAACTGCGAGATTTGATCATCTACTGATCCCTTTTCAGCTGCATTTTGCTGTGACGGGACAAAATGAGTTGACGGGATTGGCAATTATATTTCAGTAGAAGGTTGGTTCGAGCATATCTTTTATCAACACGAACTGCAAATTTCTTACCAATAACACCATTTTTGCGCAAACCTTGTGGCTTTTGAGCATCATGATCATCAGTTTCATACTTAGACATTAGAAGACCAAAATAACTCTGCTCACTTCTTGATCCGTCCCAATTCCATGTGGTCAATCCGTTCAAGAGATGATCATTGATGAGTAAGTCTTCATAGCAAGTGTTGAAATCATGATTTTTGACCAAACGAATCAATCTATTAAAATGGCGATAGTTGTTGGAAGTACCAACCAATTGATTGAAATGGTAATAATGATCGACAAAATCAGGCATTTTACCGTAGTGTCGATGAAAATCGATATAAAATTCAGGTATAGCACAACCACGAGGCTGTAAGAGTAAACCGCCCAATATAATATCGAAGTCGTGACGGTCAAATAAACCGGACAATATATTGAAGTCATGAAGCTTGAATAAACCAGTCAATCTATTGAAGTCCAGAGGTTCGATGTAACTAAGCAGACATGAGGAGGACCAGTGTGCAGTGTTGTAGGTTAAAAAAAATCAAAATGCAATTTTTTTTTTTTCCATATATAGCTTAGCATATACATTGAAACACTTTACAAAATTTAAAAAAAAAAAATAAAATAACTACACAAAAGATAAACATAGATGGAAAAAATCACAAATAGTAGATATGGAAAAAACCACAGATAGAGAATGAATAATTCACAAAGAGAGTTTCGAATTTTTCATTAAAACTTAAAAATATAAACATATTGATTGACATTGTCCATACGTTTCTGGTTCACTAAATAAAAGAAAGAAATCAAAATGCAAAATAAAAGATAATGACATAAAATCATAAATCAAAAGAAAGCATAAGATTAATACATAAATTTACTTGAAAATTTTAGATAGAAAAAAATCCTAGAATATCCTTTTTATATATATATATATCGAGTGACCTGATAGGCTCCATCTATCATAAATTCATTTTTTTCACTCAAAATAATTTTTTATTAAATAAATCGTATTGTAAATTTTTTAAACCAATCAATAAAAAAATTGAATTGAATGAAAAGAAATTTAAGTAGGAAAAATACTTACAAATAATCTTCATTGACATGGTTTATTAGAACTTTAAGGTCTTCAATTCCCATGTCTAGTTGTTCTCTTTGAATACTTTCAGCTGAAGTGAGGAGACATTCCTTACACCAGCGAACCTCAATCAAGTTTAAATTTGGGATTTCTGAAAGCGCAGATGGGAGCTGTTCAAGGTAATAACACTCTCTCAGAACAAGTCGTTCATGGCAGGGGAAGCTAGAATTTGGTACTTCCCAACAGGAAATGACAATTCGTAACAATTTCAAGTACTTGAGGTTCAAAAATGCATCATCTTCGACATCCCATTTCCCCCTAACAATGGTAGAATCAAGCAATTTGGGAATTTCGAGATTAGGTAGCTTTCCAATGGTTGACAGTTCATTCCATTTAAGGAAGAACCCAGACAAGGTCAAACTTTTAAGAGCTTCAGGAAAGTTGAGTTCACAAGTATGGTCCATTTTTCTACAGCATTCCAAACTTAATGATTCAAGCTTGCTTAGAAAGTTGTTCAGTACCTAAAACAGGCGGTCACAACAGTTCAGCTTACAATCCCATGATTCTGAAAGATCCAGTTTCAGCTTCCGTACATTTGGAAATCCTCTCAAGATTTTCTCTGCATCTTCTATGTTACAAAGATGTAACGAGGAAAAACTATGGAGATCAAATAATTTAGGGCAAACCTTAGTTTCACAATCATCTAATAATATAATAGCCCCTGGACCAACATCAATGAACTTCAATCGCTTCATTTTCCAAATTGTATGTGGAAATTTAATTTCCCTCCATTCCCACCTTATCAGATGCAAAATCTCTAAGTAACAAAGGTTTCCTATCGATGGCGGAATCACTACCACCTCACACCTGATAGAAACATATCTCAAACAAATAAGGAGTAATATTTCTTCAGGAAAACAGTGCCTAAAATTCAGACTTCCCAAGTCAAGCACTCTAACAAACTTTAATCTCATAAAGAAAGCAGAGGTTGTTTCATAAGGATACAGAAAAGGGCTGTTTAAAGGAGGAAGAAGTAGAGAGCGGATGTTTGAACCAGCAAGATTCGACCAGGGAAACCAAGAATTAAGCATCCCTGCATCGTACAAAATCGATATTGACTATTAAGGATGGGTTTCGATGATGAATTAGAATACTGTAGAAATCTTTCTTCTTGACATTTTCTTAAACACATTTCTTGCATTAGATCATGAACACGACATTCTTTGATCTCTCCGCTACTATAACTTCTCTTATTAACAATTATTAGGCTTCTCGAGACAAGATTCTCCAGGTACTCCATTGCAACTTCCTTCAAGCTTTTTGTCTCAGATTTTTGTATGAACCCTTCTGCAATCCATAGGTGAATAAACTTTCTGACCTTAAAAACCTTATTAGTCTGTCCTACTGTACCAAGATAAAGAAAGCAAGGTTTCAAAAAATCTGGTAAACTCTTGTAACTTAATTCTAGTATATCCAGACACCTTCACCGTGTTCTTCGTACCGTTCTGGGTTATTGATTAAAATGGCCCAGTTTTTCAAAAAAATACTATGTTTGACCCATTTTTTAAAACTTGTGTAAAAATGGTCTTGTTGCATTACACAAATACAAAATAGAAACTATGTTGCATTATTCGAATGCAATATAGTTTTTGAACTATATTGCATTCAATTAATGCAACATAAAACAGAATGCAATATGTATAGTGGATTCTATGTTGCATTCGATGAATGCAATATATAACGGAACATAATATGTATAGTGGAGGGAAGTATTATTCAAAGGAGGTATTGATTTCATCATTCGAGGGAAGTATAGCAGCTATATTTTGACTTTTCTGTTTAAATATAAATACAACTATTAAGCAAAAGATAGTAGAAGTCTAATTGATACTATTCGAGAATGACAAGTTGAGGCATAAATAGATTATAATGATAATATTCATTGTGATATTTAGTTTAATGTCTTACGTATGACAAGTAGATGAACTAAATATTCGGTAAGATTCCTATGAAATTAATAGTAATACAAGTACTTATAATTTCACTTACAACCTTTATATGAGAGTTCCTATCCATGAGTTTAATATGCATGTCCAAAAAAGAAAATTGGTATTTCCAATTGAAAATATGAAGTCTCCTCATGATATTAGGTTCAAAATATAAAATTGTACACAAATTCATTTAACAAAAATTCTAAATTTATAGAAAATACATAAAGTCATTAAGTAATAAATCAAAAGTTCATAAATAACATAATGTTTTCGGAAGAAAAGAAAAAAAAAAAGATACAATAAAGATATTCAATCTTCGTTTGTTCTTGAGATGTTTGGACATGTTCTCCTATTGTGTCCAGGCTTGTGACAACTACCACATCTTGGAGGTGAATCCGGATCTCGAGCATCCATAGAACAACGATATCGTGGTAGTTCGTAGTCGACCTGATTGACCACCTTTCATGTTTGGCTTATAATACTGAAGAGGAAAAGAAGCATCACTCCATAACTCTTTACTTGCAACAGGATAAAGATTAGCATCATAAGCCATCTTGTAATTTTGTTTTGAAAATATATTCAAAACAAATGTGGTGGAATCCAAACCTCTATGTCGACAAACTGCAAAAACATGTGAGCAAGGAATACAAAAAACTGACCACTTATGACAACTGCAAGATTGATCAATAAAGTTTACAGTGTAAACCATGTTACCTCTTCCATCTCCTCTAGCTGGGGACCTCACACTAAATATATCGGTTTGTATATTATATTGAACTACAATATGTCCACGTGATTTCTTCTCATTCTTAATATATTGTTTCCAAATAGTAGAAGGAAATGGATGTCAAGTGTGAGAAGCTTCTTCTCGACGTTGGCAAAAATATTGAACAAGCTTCGTGCAACGCCTCCAAATCCAGCCATATCAATTAACTCTTTGACTCTCATTGGTGTAGACTCATATAAATTCCAAAACATAGAGTTAGATCGTCTTACAACAAGTGAAGTCTCCAATATCTTTAAGGACTCAAACTGCCAAATTAGTGAAGATCGATGATTACACCGATCCGTTAATAACGTTTAATTAATCGGGCCTGAATGAATTTCAATTTCTATATTTGAATCCATAATCCTGCAAATTCAACAAAAAATATATAAATCTTGAATGTCAAAATATTCTATTATCCATAAATATTGAATGAAAAAATTAGGAAAACAAAAACTATTGAAAACACATCCTACCAGGTTTTTAAGCACCAAAATAACCAAACCAATTGCCTCAAGAATATGACTCTTCACTTAAACTAGTAAAACATAAATACATCCCAATTAGATACCACATAAAGCCAAAATAACAAGCTTTTCCAATACTAGGATACTTATTTCTAAAATCCACCATGAATGTATTGTTGTACATTTCTTCCAATGATTTTATACTCAAAATAAGTTCATGAATATCATATAGAAAAACAACAATAAAACAAGTTGACACTCTTCTGATCCTTTCCCTTTTGTGTGCCTCAAGGCAAATCTTTCACTTAATCAGGCCTTTGAAGTTAGAAGACTTCATTAATGAAAGGCCAAGCCACTTCAAAGCACCATGAAAACTCAAAAGCATAAATAAATGATGGCAAAAACAATCTCACTCCTATAATAGTAAATCCCCAGGAAATAAATATTGAAGTTCACCTTCGGCAGAATCCAGCTCCAACCTCCAAGTACTTCATTAACTACTAAATTAGCTTAAAAAGTGCAGTTAATTAGATCTAAGGCCAAAATAAGCAACAAATTTTGAGAATCCCTAAAAACATATTGTAGAGTAAATTCACAACCACTAGAGGAAATTTTTATTTTAAAAAAAAAAAAAATATATTCAAAATCAAAACATGCGGATTCATCCATCTCATCTCATCTCATCTCATCTCATACCAAAACATTAAAATTCCATGAATGATTCAACTCCCAGAAAGAATCGCAAAGTCGAACAATAGAAAATCAACATGAAACTATTAAGAAAAAAAATCAAAAAAAATCATGACGGATAATGGACAGAGAGAAGTATAAATTCAACTATGATTTGAATATAAATGTTATGAGTATATCATAATCTTTCATTACAAATATATATATAGGGAAAAACACTAAAATCAAAAAAATAACCAAGAAAAATAGGGAAAAATTGAAACTTCTTACCCGAAACTATATGGTGACGGAAGGAGAGACTGTTGTGTTGCGGTTCCATGGAGCTTCAATGGGGGCTTCAATGGCTTCAATGATGGGTGATAGAAATGAGGGAAAAAGATGGAGAGGAGAAACGGAGAGGAAGGAGGGAATGAGGAGAGAAAAGGTAGGATAGAGTTTTTGTTTCTTAAAAAATTTATTTTAATTTTTTTTATTATATTACATTTCAAAAATGCAATATAGAAACCTATATTGCATTTGTCAAACACAATATAGTTTTTGAACTATATTACATTAGTCAAACACAATATAGTTTTTGAACTATATTGCATTAGTCAAATGCAACAAGGTCATTTTCACACAAATTTTAAAAAGTGGGTCAAACACAGAATTTTCTTTAAAAAGTGGACCATTTTGGTCAATTACCCTACCGTTCTTCTATGCAGCAATTTTAAATTTTTTTTTCTGCGGATGAAACCGAGCAGAATGTAGAGTGATTTTGGGGCTTAAGTTAGTAAATGAAGGATAAAGATCCCAATACACCTCAACTTTGAGAGAATTCTTGTTCTTCTACTCTTAAATGCTGAGAGAATAATAAATTGTCTAATAAATTGATTGTGGAATGATATATTTGATATAATAAACAAACATGCATTTACAAAAAAAAAAAAATAAAAAAAAATAAACAAACATGCCTTCATAGTCAATCAACAGTCGATACAAATTATGTACCATATACAACATGAAAGATGTAAGTGTATATGAATGTGTAAATAATATAGAAGAAAAAAATAAGTTTATATACTTATAATTAATTTAAGATAGAGAAAGCATGGCTTCAGAAAATCTGGTAAATTCTTGTAACTTAATTCAAGTATATCCATGCATCCTTCACTTGGCATATTCGAATTTATATTTTCTATAATTTTCTCCCACTCATACAAATTACTAGACACCCCTCTGAGGAGACCTGAGACCACAACAAGAGCCAGAGGTAGCCCGTTGCATATCTTCAGAATTTTTTCTACAACCTGTGAAATATTTGAAGGCCAGTCATTTTTGTAAAATAACTTATATTTTAGTAACTCCAAGCTTTCCTCGTTTGAGAGTGGACGAAGCAGATAAGGGTTGCAGCCAAAATCATTTCGACTGGTGAACAAAACTCTGCTACCCTTATTATCATCTGGGAATGATTCTTTTATTGCATTCCATGCAGTTATATCCCATATATCATCCAGAATGATGAGGTACCTATGTCCTTTTAGACATCTCCAGACATTTTCAGCTAAGTTCAGGTACTTCAGATTATGGGTTCCAGCACCAATATCTTTAAGAATATCCATCAATAATTTTTCAACACTGTAAACTTGAGTAACAAAACACCATGACCGTTTGTCGAAATGATGATGAACAAAAGGACTATTGTAAACTTTCTTGGCAAGAGTTGTCTTGCCTAGTCCTGGCATGCCAACAATGGAGACAATGTCAAGTCTCTTTGATCCTCGAATAAGCAGATCAATAATTTTTTTCTGCCTCATCCTTGAAACCAACAACTTCATCTGGTCCTGAAGTGTGGGCTTGGTATATATGGCTACTATAAGAATCAACTCTAGTATTGATGACCTCAATTTTGTGTATCTGTTTATGCATTATCTCCTGAATCTTCCTCTTAATGAATTTCATTTCTTCCACGAGATAAGAAAAGCGAATTACAGTATACCAAATAGGGAACATGGTCATTTGACATGAATCAATTACATATTCCACTAGGTACGCTACATCATTAATTCTCATCACTAAATCCTTCATCTCCTCCAATTCAATTTGCAATTCCTCTACCTTCTTCAGGAAAGGCCCAAGTGAGACTAGCTCCTCATGAATATTCAAAAATTGATCCTTTGCAAAAGGAATATATCTTCCCTTAGATATTAATACATCAATCTGGTTTCCAAACTTTTCCAGGAGAGAATCAAAAAATGTCATTGCATTAGTTATAGGGAAATGGGGCCTTGAAGAATTAGGATTGTGGATAAAAAGCATTCTTACCTCTGCCATGAGTTTACTTATCTTTTCCCGGAAATCCGTAACATATCTAGACTTAACAGAACAGTCGTTCACATCTCCAGGAGTGACTAAGCAGATCAGAGAAAGAATTTCACTAACAAAAGCTTCTACTCTTTCATACATCTGACCTTCGGGTGGATCCATGAGAAACGTGATCAAGAACGTAAGCTCCAGGCGGAGGATTTTCATAAACCTAATCGGGAGAATAAAATCAACAAAGCTTTCTATAAGTTCACCCATCTGAAAACAATCAAACGCAAACAACTCCGAATCCTTCAGGTGGCAAAATCTTCCAACTTCAAGACTGTAACATTTAACCATCGGTAGCAAATCAGAAAGAACAGCATTCATCTGAGACGACGCTGTTGTTTCTTCCTTTAGGTCCACCCAGTACAGAATTGATAGACATGCTACCTTGAGAGCCCAACCTTGAATGTCAATGCCAAAATACAACCATTTACCGGTCGCATTAACAAAATCTCTAAGAATTCTCAACCTCTTAATGAGGGCTTTAACTTCTCTCCTTACAGAAACAATCGCACAAGAATTAAATCGGACAAGATTCCTTAAATTCATAATCATGCAACGAATGAATTGAAGTAGTTCATTGCTAGAAGAGAAATTGTACTGAGATGAAAATTCAAATAAATGAAAGCGTTCACATCTAATTTTGACTTTACAAACCTCAACTTCTTGGAGCAACTTGGAAATAGCACGATCAAATGGACGATCGCTGGCAACATAAAGCCCTAGATTTCCTTTTCGAATTCCAGCTGCAACTCTAATGTAAGGTTTCATCAGAGATTTTTTGGGCAAGAACCAGATGAACATTTTCAAGAATCTCAGTTCCATTTCAAGTATATGAATACTATGATCTTCCATAGTCAGATGTGGATATAATCTCTTTAGTTTAGCTATTTCCATGAGAATTTCATCAACAAAAGTGGGAAACATTTCCTCTGATTATTGCAGACTTGCAGTGGACCTCTGAAAAAAACAGAGATGTCCTCCTTCTAAATTTGACTTTATATATATATATATTTATATTGCCAAATTGATCAAATTCGTACCTTTTAACTTATAATTTCATCATTTTCAATTTTTTTTCGAAATTTTCATCATTATCTTTATAATAATTATTTTCTCAAGAATCACTGTTTAAAAAAAAAAAAAAAACCAAAAATCCTCAATTCCACTTGCCTCCACCATTTTCCATCTACCAGCAATTCCATTACCTTCCATTAAGGTCCACTACCTTCCACCATCTCCAACAATCTTCCTTACTTACAGTAGTTGTTCTTCACCCGTTGTTCTTCACAGTGTTCTTCGTACCGTTCTTCTACCCATCAAGATACAGTAAGCAATTTTTTTAAATTTTTTTTTTCCTGCGGATGAAACCCAGCAAAATGTAGAGTGATTTTGGAGCTTTTGTGATAGTTGAGGCTTAAGTTAGTATATGAAGGATAAAGATCCCAATACACCTGAACTTTGAGAGAATTCTTGTTCTTCTACTCTTAAGTGCTGGGAGAATAATAAATTGTCTAATAAATTGATCGTGGAAGGATATATTTGATATAATAAACAAACATGTCTTCATAGTCAATCAACACGATACAAATTATGATATCATATACAACATGAAAGATGTAAGTGTACATGAATGTGTAAATAGTATATAAGAAAAGAATAAGTTTATATATTTATAGTCAATTTAAAATATCTTTTTTATATAGCGAGAACAATACTACTATTGACCCTGAGTGCAACCATATCATAGTTGCAACACGAGCTCGAGGGCCCAATTCATGACATAGAACACAAGTTTTTTCCTTTCAAAATCTGGATTTTTTCTTCAAAGTTGTGAGGGAAGAGAATTTCTATCCATCCCTTTTAAGCTCCTCTTTATAATGCCGGGACATAATGGCCTGCCGTGCTTGGAAATTATGTCTGAATAAAAGGTTGTTGGTTCTCCTTGTGCTTACAACATGCCTTTTCTCGAAACCACCTGCTCCTACACATTTCACTATCACATCTTTCTTGTCCAATCCAAGATCCCTTTTATCATCAAAAATTTCAAAAGCTCTTCCAATATCTTCACTTTCATCCGAAAATTTCTGCTTCAATGATCTGTTTTTGTGACTTCTAGCAGTATATAATTTCGAGAATAATGAGTAGTCCAACTTGAAAGACCTGTTTTCCCCCCAATAGGTGTAGTTTACACATTTAAGTGCAGTAAAATAATCAAATGACAACATATATAAATACAATTTTTAAGAACAAAGATAATAACATAAAATCGTAAATTAATTTTAAAAAATAAAATAAAATAAACACACAAATTAATTTTTCAAAATCGTAAATTAATTTTAAAAAATAAAATAAAATAAACACACAAATTAATTTTAAGTGAAAAGGATAGAAAAATATTAAAATTTTACAAAAGACTGCCAAATTTTTCATCACGACAAAAAAATAGAAACTCTAAAATACCATGCACCTCTACAAGCTCAGTGGTTGGCTACAAGTTCTGGCCACAACCCTTAACCTTTGCTACTGTTTTAGAATGATTGACAATTTATTACTCTCATATATGTATCAAACCACGAGGTCAATAGTTTCAATCCTACACATTAAAATTTAATTTGTGTTATTACAAATTCGCATTAATTTGATTTTTTTTAGAGGGCATTAATTTTATTCAAGTGTACATGTTGGACTTCTTTATAAAATTTATCATCAGCTCACATATGGGGAGAGAGTATTAACAAAATAAATTTAACTGTGACAATTTATTACCATCTAACAAGTACCATCACAAACTTTCCAAAAATAAGTCAATAGTAAAATTCATATCACAATATCTATAGAAAACTAAATAATAATTATAATAATAAAAATAAAGTTTGTTACCTCAATAGACGATAATCCTCAAGTTCATCTGATATGAGAATTCCGAGTTCTTCATTTCCAATGTCACGTTGTGCACTAAGGATGCTCATAGCTGAAATCCCAAGACGTGCGCGGCATTTTTGAAGTTGGATTAGTTTTAATGTCATGATATCTTCAAAACTTGAAGGAAGTTCATCAAGATAATCAATATGTTTCAAAACAAGTTTATCAAGACACTGAAATGAAGATGTTGGAACTTCCCAATCCGAAATTTCGAATCCCCCAAGTTTCAAAACTTTAAGGTTCACAAATTCATCATCCCCAACTTCCCACCTCTGCTTCTCCTCCACACTTGAATGATGATGCCATAGTTTGAGAATTTCAAGATTTGGAAGCTTTCCGATGTGGGATAATTTGTTCAATGGATGGCAGAAATATGATATGCTCAGCATTTTCAGAGTTGCAGGAAAGTTGAGTGCACAAGTTTGTCCTGGATCAAGTGAATGTGCTAACTTCAAGGATTCAAGCTTGTTTAGAGTCTTTAACACTTGAAAGTTTTGACAATCCCATCCGCAATTCCAACCACTTCCAAATTCCAATCTCAGTTTTCGAACTGATGGAAATCCTCTAACAAGGTGTTCTGCATCTTCTCCATTGTAGAGACATAATTTGGAAAGGGTATCAAGATTTTCCAATTTAGCATCGGGAGAATTCAAAACTATGTTAATCCCACAGACAAAATTGATATTTCTCAATGCTTTCATTTTCCAAATTGTAAGTGGAAAATCTATAGTCCTCGAACAGGAGACAAGGAAACTTTCCAAGTTTCTGAGGTTGCAAATTGAAAGCGGTATAAAAGGCTCAAAAAAGGAAATGGCAAGGAATCTAAGGCAAATAAGATCTACTATTTCTTCAGGGAAACCATCACCAAGCTTCACACTCCACATATCTAGCACTCTAACAAACTTTAACAAAGAAATAATGGAAAAAATATCTTTATGTAAATAAAAACCTGGAGAAAAGAGTAAAGAATGGACAGTTGAGCCAACAGCAGCAGTCTTTGGTGAATCCTCCGGCCAAGAATCAGCCATCCATTGTTTACTATAATAGCGTAGATAAATTGCCCGATAACTGATTATTTTGGACGAATAAGGACTAACTTTTGGTAAATACATGATCTTTTCTTCTTCAACTTTTCTCAAACACAATTCATAGAAAAGATCATGAATAAGGCATTCTTTAATCACCCCATTGGTAAAACTTCTCTTATGAACAATTACTAGGTTTCTTGCAACCAAATCCTCCAAGTACTCAATTGCCATAGCTTCCAATGATTTGATCCCGGATTTCTGGACAAACCCTTCAGCAATCCACAGCTGAAAAACTTTCTGAACCTTAAATACCTTAGTCTGTTTTACAACTGAAGCAAGATATAGAAAGCAAGGCTTCAGAAAATCTGGTAAACTGTCATAACTTAGCTCTAGTATGTCCATGCACCCTTCACTCGGGAGTGCTGAACATAGATTTTGCACGAGTTCTCTCCATCGATTCAAATTATTAGAAACCCTTTTGAGGAGGCTGCCAACTACGACAATAGCCAGAGGTAGTCCATTGCAAATCCTCAGAATCTTTTGGGCATCGCCGTAGAAATTTGAAGCTTGCAAGCTACTGTCTTTCAGAAGTAACTTGTGGTTCAGCAACTCTGTGCTTTCCTTTTCAGAAAGAGGATGAAGCAGAAAAGATTCACTCCAAAATTTATTTCGACTAGTGAACAAAATCCTGCTGCCATTATTGTCATCAGGGAATGATACTTTTAGTGCATTCCATGCAGTGATGTCCCAAATATCATCCAGAATTATAAGGTACTTTTGTCCCTTTAGACACTTGTAAAGTTTCTCAGCTAAGTCCTCTTCGCTCATTTTAAGCATTTCATCCACATACATACCACTGATATCTCTTAAAAGATCCATTAACAGCTTTTTAACTTGGTATATTTGAGTAACAAAACACCACGCAAGTTTGTTAATACAACATTGAACTGAAGGACTATTGTAAACTTTCTTGGCAAGAGTTGTTTTACCTTGTCCTGGCATACCAACAATGGCAAATATGTCGAGTTTCTCCTGTCCTTTTGTAAGTCGATCAATTATTTTCTCTGCCTCATCATGAAAACCGATAGTTGGAGCATCAGTATGGCTTAAGTCAAGATGACTATCACCAAAATTCATGTCAGCAGCATCAACAGAACCAGCATTAAGGACCCTTCTTCTTGTTCTGCTTGTAGTATGCCTCTGCTCCTCGTGGTTTATCACCTCGATTTCCCTTTTGATCAATTTCACATCTTCAATGACATCGGAAAGGAACATGACAGAATACCATATAGGAATACTTTTGCTTTGAGTGGTATCAATGATATATTCCATTTGATATGCAACTTCACTAATTCGTATCCATAAATCCATAGGCTCCTCCTCCAAGTCCTGTATCTTCTTGAGGAAAGGGATAATGGAGACAAGGTCTTTGTGAAGAGTCAAAAATTGATCCTTTGCAAAAGGGATATCATTATGAATCATCACCTTAGATAATAACGTGTCCATTAAGTTTCCAAGAGCTTCCAGAGGCGAATCCATAGTTCCTAACACTTTAGTAACAGAGAAAAGATAACTTGTTGACTCAAGAATCTCAGCATAAAACTTCCTAAACCCAGCCTTGACTTTGTCTGTCTTTTGTCTGAAATCAACAAGAACAACATTAATTCTTTCTTCGACATTGATGTTCTTATTCATTTCTGTAACAGTGAGAGTAGCGAGGGAGCGAATGAGAGAAGGAATCTCACTAGCAGCAACTTGTTCTGCTTCTGCTAAGATGAAGTTCCATTCTTCTTCTTCTTCAGCATCCATCTCCTTCCATGGTGGATCCATGGCACATGCTATCAGAAACATCAGCTCTGCACCAATGATATTTACATACTCAATTGGAAGGATAAAATAGATAAAGCTTTCGATAATTTTACCCATCTCAAGACAGTCGAATTTCAGAGAATTCGAAGCCTTCAAGGCTCTAAGGTAAAGTCCTATGAATTCTGTACTATAAGACTTAGCCACTAGATCAACTAGACAGGCTTTTAGTTGTGCAATCGATGCTTCTTCCAATTGTCCCACCCATAGCAACACTGTTATAACTGTTATTTTGCACGCCCAGGCATGAATATCGAGACTAAAGAATAACTTTTTTTCAGTAAAATCCACAAAATCTCTGAACAATCTTAGCTTCTTGATCAGGACTTTGACTTGCAACCTCACAGAAACAATGGCTTTGGCTTTGAAGCGTACAAGATTCCTGAGATTGTGCACAACAGAATTCAAGAATCGAAGCAGTTCAGAAGTAGAAGAAAACTTACACCAGTTTGTGAAATCAAGTAAATGAAAGCAATCCTGTCTAATTTCTCGCTTACACAGCTCGATCTCTTGCAGGAATGCATAAACAGCACGATCAAATTTACCATTAGAACAGGAATAACCATCAAGATTGAGCTTTCTTTTACCATTCCGAATTGCAGCTCCAATACCAGATTTCTTTAGAGGTTCATGTTGAGAACACCAAAGGAAAGTCTTTAAGAATCCCAACTCCATTTGAAGGATGTGAATGCGAGCTTCCATTTGAGGACTCAGATCTGGATTATTTCTATCCTTGAAACTGGCTATTTTCCTCAGCAATCTATGAACAGAAGTGGGAAACATTGCTCCCTGAGAAATGTTCCAACAAGAATCTAAAAAAGTCTTTCAGTATTCATTCATTCAGCTCTGATGAAATCACAGAAATCTGTACCTTTTTTCTTCCTTTTTGTTTCAATTAATTATTGATCGTGTTATTACACGCAAAGTCTACGTTTTATTATTCTTAAATAAATAAAGAAGTCATACTTTTTTATATAAATATATTATTCATCATGATTGAAACCATGCATACTATTCTTGGGTGTGAACTGAAAGACACAATTGCACTATTAAATGACTAACACCTCAACTTTTCGAGATTCTGAGTTATATATGTAAACTTTTTTTGTTCAGCTTTTGCACTCCAACTAAAAAATATGACCTAATCTCTGTCAAAAAATTCTGTCTAAACTCCAAATCTATCTAATTCACAAGGGCATTTCCGTCTTTTTATATTTAGTTTTTTTTATTATTTTTTTGGGAAATTTTTTATTTATAAAAAGTTATTTAATTTTTCCATTTATTCGAACCACAACTATGCGATGAGAGCTCAAACGTTTTGCCACTACACCACTGTCCTAAATTGTATTATTTTTACAAGATTTTTATTTATTATATTATCTTTAAAAAAAAATTTGTTTTATAAAATTCTCTCTCTATCACTTTCTTCTCTCTCTATCTATCTTTCCATCTCCAAATTTCTGCAACCCCCGATTAGCCTCGCCATCTTTAAATTTCTGCGCATCAACGCCCGATTAGCCTTACCGAGGTTTGAAATTTTGTCTCATAGACATTATTCCAAAATGCCCAATAGGCAGGGTCTGCAAATTCCTGCTGCAATGAAGAGGTAAACCCTAATTTTTTCCCCAATGCGTTCAATGGAGGTAAGCCCTAATTTTTTCTCCAAAGCGTTCAATCAAAAATTAGAGGAATAGAGTAGGATTGAAATGGTTATTTCTGATAGTTGTTATTTTCACTATTGCAATTGAGTGGACATGATTTGTAATTCACTACAATTCATAAAAAATAACTATTTTGGGAGATAGTTATTTATATAAGAATTAGTTGTTTATATATATATATATATATATATATATATATATATATAGATATAAACACAAGGAAAACTACTAATCTTATAACTGTTGACACCTGTTGAGAATCCCGATCAAGACTTGTTTCCAAGATAAACCTTTCAAATTTCCATCTCATACATCTAATCCCAATGCACAAAATCAACCAAAAAAATTAATTATTTATAAAACAAAAATCTCTTTAAAGATATAGATAAAACTCATGTAAAATACAATGTAAATAATGTTTGTGGCGCAGTGGCAAAGTGCCTAAAATTTTAGCGTGTGAAGGGGATTGAATCCCACCAATAGCAATAAATTTAAAACTTTTTTATAAATAAAAAATCCAAAAAAATTCTAAATACAAAAAGACAGAAATACACTTGCCTTATATTCTATATCACGTTCATATATATACTTATTTGAATATAATCAGTCTAAAATCAAAATTAACTAGTGAATGTCTTACCACTAATATGAGGTTTATTTCCAAAATGGTGTAACTTTTGAGATTATTCCCAAAATGAGGTTACTTTTTAAGCAACTTTCCAAAATGGGATACATCTACTTTGGCAAAGTAGAGGTTCAATTTTTTTTAATAAAATATTTAAATATAATTTCCTTTTTTTTAAAGTTATTTATAAATTTTAATTTTATCATTTTCTAATAATATTAATTTATAAACATTTTTTTAATATAATTTTCATAATATAGATTATATTTATTATTAATTATTCTCATTATACTTATATTATATTTAACAAAGTGATGTAAAAATTAATTGAAATTATAATATATGATAATATTAAAATAATATTTTATGTAATTATGTGAAGTAATTTTTTTATTATATAAAGTCAAATTTAGAAGGAAGACATCTCTGTTTTTTTCAGAGGTCCACTTCAAGTCTGCAATAATAAGAGGAAATGTTTCCCACTTTTGTTGATGAAATTCTCATGGAAATAGCTAAACTAAAGAGATTATATCCACATCTGACTATGGAAGATCATAGTATTCATATACTTGAAATGGAACTGAGATTCTTGAAAATATTCAATCTTAGATTTGCTGCAGTCTGTAAATCTTTGATTTTCATCCCGTCGAAGGTGAAACAGAGGGTTTCGTAATTCAAGCCTAGTTTATAGCAATAAGCATGCGTCGCCTTGTGAAGAGGAACATTTTGCCTAATCCTCATCGATAGGTCACGTTGGCCTTCCCCAGAATTGTTATAGTCACACAACTTTTCTTCTTCATTGTTAATAATATTAGAGAATTCCGATCGGGACTTTTTTTTTTTGGTAAATGAATCCCGATCAAGACTTGTTTCCAAGATAAACCTTTCAAATTTCCATCTCATACATCTAATCCCAATGCACAAAATCAATCAAAAAAATTATTTTTTTATAAAACAAAAATCTCCTTAAAAATATAGATAAAACCGTGTAAAAAACAATGCAAATAATGTTTGTGGTGCGGTGGCAAAGTGCCTAAAATTTTAGTGTGTGAATGGGGATTGAATCCCGCCAATAGCAATAAATTTAAATCTTGTTTATAAAAAATTCAAAAAAAATTTTAAATATAAAAAGATAGAAATACCCCTAAAAAATAGACGGATTTAAAATTTAGACGGAAGTGCGAATTAAGCGATTTTTTTTAGTTGGAGTGCAAAAGCAGGAAAAATAAAGTTTAGGTACAAAACCCAAAATTACAAAAAGTTGACGTCTAATTAAATTGATCAACCAAGGAAAATATTCTTTCTACCTAACACACATAAGTATATATATATATATATATATATATATTTTCTTTTAGGTATAAATCTTTTCAGAATATATCACTATTTGCTAGTATGGGTTTTGTGATACCGTTTTTATTGTATTAAAAGAAATATCTTAAATTAACAATGAATATTTAAACATATGCTTATATTCTATATCATGTTCATATATACTTATTTGAATATAATCAGTATAAAATCAAAATTAACTAGTGGATGTCTAAGACTTTAGAATTGATTCTCATTCATGTGGTTTCAACTGATCTAACAATAGCTAGAGCCAATTACTTGGTATTGTCGTCCTCACAATACAACAAGATGAGTATCACAAGAAATGCTTATGCTACCTACCACTAATATGGCATTGTGAACATCTAACAACCACAGATTTATCCATAAAACCACATATTGCATTGCCAAATTAATAAAATTCACATCTAACAATCATAAAAGTAACCAAAACATCAAACTATCGCAAGTACCATTTAAGCCAATGATTAGAGAACAAGGAAATAAGACAATTGATAAAAATCTTATAATACCCTTCCTGAACAACACAAAATGCTCAGAGTGACACAAAACAGAAAGTATGAATAAATCCATTCAAATAGATCAGTCATTGCATTCAAAAGTACAATAAGTTTTAAAAGAAATACAGAAATTCTACTCTCAAGAATGCATAATACAGGAAAATCAGAATTCCAACTTAACTGCGAGATTTGCTCATCTACTGGATCCCTTTTCAGCTGCATTATACTGTGACGGGACAAAATGAGTTGACGGGATTGGCAATTATATTTCAGTAGAAGGTTGGTTCGAGCATATCTTTTATCAACACGAACTGCAAATTTCTTACCAATAACACCATTTATGCGCAAACCTTGTGGCTTTTGAGCATCATGATCATCAGTTTCATACTTAGACAGTGGAAGACCAAAATAACTCGGCTCACTACTTGATCCGTCCCAATTCCATGTGGTCAATCCGTTCAAGAGATGATCCTTAATGAGTACGTCTTCCTAGCAAGTGTTGAAATCATGATTTTTTACCAAACGAATCAATATATTAAAATGGTGATAGTTGTTGGAAGTACCAGCCAATTGATTGAAATGGTAATGATCGAGAAAACCAATCTTTTTACCGTAGGGGAGACGGTTGTGTAAATAATATACATATATAGCAGGACCATCAGGCTGGAAGAGTAAACCCGCCAATATAATATCGAAGTCGTCACGGTCGAATAAACCGGAAAACATATTGAAGTCATGACGCTTGAATAAACCAGTCAATCTATTGAAGTCCTGAGGCTTGAAGTGACTAATCAGACATGGTAAGGACCTGTATGCAGTGCTGTAGGTAAAAAAAAAAAAAAAAAAAAAAAAATGCAATTTTTTTCCCATATATAGCTTAGCATATGCATTGAAACACTTTACAAAATTGCAAAAAGAAACTAAAAATCGTAAATCAAAAGGAAAAAAAATAAAAAATAAAAAATAAAATACATAGATGGAAAACACCACAAACAGTAGATATGGAAAAAACCACAGACAGAGAAAGAATAATTCACTAAGAGAGTTTCAAATTTTTCATTAAAAGTAAAAAACAGAAACATATTGAGTGATCTTGTCCATATGCGTAATCATAAGAACCAATTTCTTTGGTTCACTAAATAAAAGAAATGTTGTAGGAAAAAAAGAAATCGACATAAAATCATAAATAAAAAGAAAGAATAAGATTAATACATAAATTTACTTGAAAAAATCCTAGAATATTCTTATATATATTGAGTGATCTGGTAGGCTCCAACTACCATATATTCATTTTTTTACCCAAAATAAGTTTTTACTAAATAAGTTATATTGCAAATTTTTTACGCTAATCAATAACAAAACTCCTAAATTGAATGAAAAGAAATTTAAGTAGGAAAAATACTTACAAATAATCTTCACTGACATGGTTTATTAGAACTTTAAGGTCTTCAATTCCCATGTCTAGTTGTTCTCTTTGAATACTTTCAGCTGAAGTGGGGAGACATTCCTTGCACCAGCGAACCTCAATCAAGTTTAAATTTGGGATTTCTGCAAGCGCAGATGGGAGCTGTTCAAGGTAATAACACTCTCTCAGACCAAGTCGTTCAAGGCAGGGGAAGCTAGAATTTGGTACTTCCCAACAGGAAATGACAATTCGTAACAATTTCAAGTACTTGAGGTTCAAAAATGCATCATCTTCGACATCCCATTTCCCCCCACAATGGTAGAATCAAGCAATTTGAGAACTTCGAGATTAGGTAGCTTTCCAATGGTTGATAGTTCATTCCATTTAAGGAAGAACCTAGACAAGGTCAAACTTTTAAGAGCTTCAGGAAAGTTGAGTTCACAAGTATGGTCCATTTTTCTACAGCATTCCAAACTTAATGATTCAAGCTTGCTTAGAAAGTTATTCAGTACCTGAAACAGGCGGTCACAACAGTTCGGCTTACAATCCCATGATTCTTAAAGATCCAGTTTCAGCTTCCGTACATTTGGAAATCCTCTCAAGATTTTCTCTGCATCTTCTATGTTACAAAGATGTAACGAGGAAAAGCTATGGAGATCAAATAATTTAGGGCAAACCTTAGTTTCACAATCATCTGATAATATAATAGCCCCTGGACCAACATCAATGAACTTCAATCGCTTCATTTTTCCAAATTGTATATGGAAATTTAATTTTCCTCCAGTCCCGCCTTATCAGATGCAAAATCTCTAAGTAACAAAGGTTTCCTATCGATGGCGGAATCACTACCACCTCACACCTGATAGAAACATATCTCAAACAAATAAGGAGTAATATTTCTTCAGGAAAACAGTGCCTAAAATTTAGACTTCCCAAGTCAAGCACTCTAACAAACTTTAATCTCATAAAGAAAGCAGAGGTTGTTTCATAAGGATACAGAAAAGGGCTGTTTAAAGGAGGAAGAAGTAGACAGCGGATGTTTGAACCAGCAAGATTCGACCAGGGAAACCAAGAATTAAGCATCCCTGCATCGTAGATGCATAGTCAATATTGACTATTAAGGATGGGTTTCGATGATGAATTAGGATACTGTAGAAATCTTTCTTTAAACACATTTCGTGCATTAGATCACGACATTCTTTGATCTATCCGCTACTATAACTTCTCTTATTAACAATTATTAGGCTTCTCGAGACAAGATTCTCCAGGTACTCCATTGCAACTTCCTTCAAGCTTTTTGTCTCAGATTTTTATATGAACTCTTCTGCAATCCATAGGTGAATAAACTTTCTGACCTTAAAAACCTTAGTAGTCTGTCCTACTGCACCAAGATAAAGAAAGCAAGGTTTCAGAAAATCTGGTAAACTCTTGTAACTTAATTCTAGTATATCCAGACACCCTTCATTTGGAAGCTTTGAGTTTAGATCTTTTACAATTTTTTTCCACTCTGAACGAGTAGATACCTTTGCAAGAAGACCTGCAACAGCCACAATAGCCAGAGGTAAGCCATTGCAAATTTCTAAAATCTGTTTTGTACCATCCAGGAAAAGCCATCCATATCTGTCAAGCAACTTCTGTTCTAATAACTCCTTACATTCCTCCTCAGAGAGTCGACGGAGGAGATGAGAATTGCAAACAAGTTTGTTACGACTTGTGAACAAAATTCTGCTACCATTTTCATTATCTGGGAATGATTCTTTTAATGCATTCCATGCAGTCATGTCCCAAATGTCATCCATAACAAGGAGATACCTTCGTCCCATTAGACATCTTCTTACTTGATCAGCCAAGTCCTGATTATTTGATTTCTGGGTTCCATCATTAACTTCTTCAAAAACATCCATCAATAAGCTTTGAACTTCATATACTTGAGTAACATAACACCAAGCATGTTTCCGGAAATGTTGTCGAACTGAAGAACTATTATAAATCTTCTTGGCAAGAGTTGTCTTACCTTGTCCAGGCATGCCGAAGATTGAGACAATTTGAAGTTTCTTTGTTCCTCCAATAAGCTGGTTGATAATTTTTTCTTCCTCATCCGAGAAACCGACGACTACTTCATCTAATCTTGAGGTGTAAGCTTGCCGAAGATGATGATTACCTGAATCCATAGTAGCAGTACTGAGGATTCTACAGGCGTATTTCTTGCTGGCCATAATTTTCCCAATCTGCTTGTTCAAGAACTTAACTTCTTCTATGATGTCTGAAAGGCAAATTAAGTAATGCCAAATAGGAAGATCAAGGATTTGACAGGAATCAAGGACATAATCAGCTCGGTATACTGCATTAGTAATTTTCATCCAAAATTCTTTCAATTCTTCAAACTCATTTATCAGATAATCTATGCCTGCAAGAAAAGGCCTCAGTGAGGTTAGCTCCTGGTGAAGAGTCAATATTAGATCCCTTGCAAAAGGAAGAAATTTGGCATCAGATGTTACAGTTTCCTTCAGATTTCCCAAATTTCCCAGAAAGAAATCAATGAATCCCAATGCATTAGTAGCAGGAAAATGAGACCTTGACGATCTGGGAATATGGAAATAAAGTTTCTTTACCTCTTTCATGACTTCACGGGCCTTTCGTTGGAAATCACCAAGAAGAACATCTCTTCCTTTGGAAGTTTCATGACTCATATCTCCAACACCATCAGCAAGAGAGCAAATCAGAGTAGGAATCTCACAAGCAACAGCTTTAGCTTTGGTCAAGACAAGATTCTACTTGTTCTCCTCCTTCACTGGTGGATGATGACCATGAAGAAATGCTAAGAGGAATATGAAATCCTGTCGGAGGATTTTCATAAACCCAAGTGGAAGAATAAAATCCACAAAGTTTGCATCTACATCACCTATCCCAATCTCAAACTTGTTAGCAGGTTTTTTCGGAAAACTCCGTCGCGTCTACCAAAACGACTGTAAATGTTTCGAAGTAGCATTGTTTAAGTCTCTTCATCACTTTTAAAGATTTTTCATTGTCTAGACTAAACTTGCAATTTAGCCTCAGCAGGAAATGTTTTAGATGCATAGTGCCAGTTTTTTTTTTTCTTTCAGCAGGGCCCTGGCGAACTGAAACATCTTAGTAGCCAGAGGGGTACAGGCCCTCTCAGTTGTTATTTTTTGACGAGAATTATCGCACACGATTCAGTCAAGAACAGAGAGTAAACGTCTTTATTATGGGCGTTTTATTCTCCTCTCTTCTCCCGGAGTAAGAAATGCAGTTTCCGATTCAGACTCTTTTCCTGTTACACGTAAAGAGACCCCCCAGTTCCTTGCCAACTGCCAACTATCGACCCCGATACTTTTCATTTTGGGTATTATCAAACCTAGCCTAGCCCCTGTCAATCAGACTAAAGCAGAGCACCCTATACACCCAAAATAAGATGTAGTAGTAAATAAGGATTGGTGCGGAAAAGAGGGCGGCCCCCTTCTTCTCATCATATTAAAGGCTTGTCTTTCGACCAGATCCCCCTAAAAACCGTACGTGCGGGTCTCCCCGCATGCGGCTCACGCCGTTTTAGAATTCTCTTGTTGAAACCAATAGCTTATCTGCTTTCTTACTTACTGACTTACGACTTAATGGATGAAATAACTCGGATTTCAAAAAAGGCGAGATCGGGCGAGTAGATTGATTTGGTTTCTACCATTGAAAGAACTGAAAGAGAAAGAGATAGACTGAGATCCGGACAAGGCCGTTAAGGCTACTCTTATTGGAATTTGAGTCTGGTGACCACTGCATCTTGTTTGTCAAAAAATTGTAGATTTCACTTTGTTCGGGAAGAAGGCAAAGATTCATCTTTCGAAGTCTTTTGGTTCAAAGCCGAAGAAAGTCTTTTTTTTTTTTTCAAAGGCGGACCGATGGCAATGAAGTCCAACTAGCTAGCTCATACGGAAAAGAAACAAAACCCAAACTCCCCATCTTGGAAACGAGGCTTTCTTACCTCTTGGTAAGGCCGGCGGCGCACCTCCCACACAACCACCGCCCGATCCGGCTGGCAGATGCCAGTTCCGCTAAATCACCGGCAAGGAAGTTCGCTTCTGGTGACTAGCTTCTACCGCTAGCGCTTGGACTTTTGGCTTAGCCCATAAAGCAAGGTAATTATGTCACTCACAAGAGCACGGCTAAGCGCAAAAGTACCTGCAACCATTACAGTGCTAAGACCGTCTTAGGCCCAAACCCCGTCTTCTGTTGGTAGAAACTTTGAAACCCTCAGCACACGAGTGTAAAGCTCCATGACTTCTGGACTGTAAGAATTAACCATCTGTAGTAAACCAGTGATAATGGCTTTCATCCGGTCTGCCATCATTTCATCCATTTGATCCACCCAGTACCAGTAGATTATAGATATATATGCTGCCATGGATGCATAACTTTGAATATCAATTCTGAAAGCCAAACGTTCTCTGGTAGACTCCACAAATTCTTTGAACATTTTTAGTTTGTTGATAAGGTCTATAGCTTTTGACTTTACATTAACAATTGCACCAGTTTTCAAATGGACAAGATTACTGAGATTGGTCAATGTACAATTGATGAAATGAACAAGTTCAATACTGAGAAGAAAATTTTCGCTGAGAAGAAATGATAATATCAAGTACATGAAGGCAATCCTCTCTAATCTTTTGCTTACAAAGTTGAATTTTTTGCAGCAGCAAGATCCAGTACTGGACAGTCACCACAAAGGCCTAGCTTTCCATTTCCAAATGTGGCTCTAATATAATGATTCTTACCAGATCTTCCAGGCAATAACCAGAAGAACATTTTCAAGAATCCCAGCTCTGTCTTAAGTGTCTGAATTAAGCAGTTTGTTTCAGAAGTGAGTTGTCGATTTCTGTCCTTCAAGCTAGCTATCTCCTTCAGCAATTTATCAACAGGACTGGGAAACATTTCTCAGATTTTTCTCTTCAAGAAATCTTCAATGGAGAAACTGAAACTCACTGTTCCTTGAATTCAGAAATATTATAGAAGTCCTCGTTCATTAGCTCTCTTATTGGCAAAATAAACTCCTTTCGTCGCCTTCCCAACATCCATCGTCCAATCACCTTTCATCTAAAAAAAAAAAAACCCCATTTCTATCCCTCGTCCGTCTCCCATCTCTCAACAAACCACAATAGAGTTTATTCCCAAAATATCCTAAAATATTGTTACTTTTTCATCATATTTTCACACATACTTTGATAAAAGTAAATACTTTTTTTTTTTAATAAAATATTCAGCATCTACTTTAGTTGAAACTCATTTTTTTAATAAAATATTTAAAGTCTATTTTCTTTTTTAAAAAAAATTTATTTATAAATTTTAATTTTATAATTTTTTAATAATAATAATTTATAAACATTTTTTTAAAATTTTCATAATATAGATTATATTTATTATTAATTATTATTATACTTATATTATATTTAACAAAGTGATGTATAAATTAATTGAAATTATAATATATTATAATATTAAAATAATATTTTATGTATTTATGTAAAGTCAATTTTTTTTTACTTGTATTTATATATTCTAGTAATTTTAATTTAAGATTTATTTTTATATTTTGAATTAAATAATTTAATAAATTTATATTATATATTGACATAAAAAATATTTTATTCAAATAAAAAAAATTATACATTAAAATTTAAAATTTATTATTTAGGGTTTATAAATTTTTTTTTTGAAAAGATTAAGATTTATATTACAAAAATGCATACAATATTATTTTAATATTATAATCTATTATAATACTTAAATAAAATTTCAAACATATCTATACCGCGATTGACAATACTTTTTTTTATTTATTTATTTTCTATCGTGTTTAAAAAAAGACATTACCATATATATATATATATTTTTTTTTGTAAATATATATATATATACATACAAATATATAAGTTTGCAAAATCTATATAATTATTTTCTATATGATCATATTAGTTGTTTATGTAGCGTTTATAATTTTATTTTTTTTTTTGAAAAAATTAAGATTTATGTTACAAAAATGCATACAATATTATTTTAATATTATAATACTTAAATAAAATTTCAAACATATATAGACTGCGATTGACAATGCTTTTTTTATTTATTTATTTTCTTTCGTATTTAAAAAAAGACATTACATATATATATACATACAAATATATAAGTTTGTCAAATCTATATAATTATTTTCTATATGACCATAATGGTTGTTATATTATATATATGAGAACAATTTTTTAGTAATTTTTTTATTTGAATAAAAGATTTTTTATGTCAATATATAATATAAATTTATTAAATTACTTAATTCAAGAATATAAAGACAAATATTAAATTTAAATTACTTAATATATAAATACAAGTCAAAAAAAAATTATATAAATAAATAAAATATTATTTTAATACATAAAATATTATTTTAATATTATAATATATTATAATTTCAATTAATTTTTACATCACTTTTGTTAAATATAATATAAGTATAATAATAATTAATAATAAATATAATCTATATTATGAAATTATAAAAAAATGTTTATAAATTACTATTATTAGAAAATTATAAAATTAAAATTTGTAAATAATTTTAAAAAAAAAAGTAGATTTAAAATATTTTATTAAAAAAATGAGTTTCGACTTTGGCAAAATAGAGGCTGAATATTTTATTAAAAAAAATGAGTCTCTACTTTGACAAATATATGTACCATATTTTGGGAATATGGTGAAAAAACAACTATATTTTGAAAAGAATCTCAAAATTTGCTATATTTTGGGAATAAACCCTACAAATATATATACACATATATCTTATATATATAAGATTACAAAAGTCTGATACACACATTGTAATTTTACTATCTTTTAAATGTAAAATTAGTAATTTCATTTGATTTTTCATTTTACACATTTAAATGAATTTTTTTAAAGCATTTTAATGACATATACCAACAGTAATTATATTTATTTATTAAAAAGTTATTTTAATAGTTTTTTCATTATATTTTCAACAGGTCACCTAAATAACTATTCTAGCATTTAAAATTTGTCACAAGGTGTCTCTCCCAGCATGGCCACTAGAATCCAACATCCAACAACACACTCAATGTGTCAAGCGCACTGTCTTGACACTTATGCGGAAACAAGTAATTATCAAAGATAATCAACACACAAACGATTACGAGAATCAATCTCAATCTTTATATTAGCAAATAAAAAGAATACACAAGAAGAGTCAGTCCATGCACAAGGACTACTCGGCCAACACAAGGCCAATGACGGAATACAATCCACTCGACTATTATATCACTCACGATTGTCTATCTATAGCACAATCACACTGTTGACTCACAGTGCACAACACATGTGCACTGTCACACACACATCTTTGGCCTCTCTCTTGCCTCTCGTGTGTACATGCTCCTCATGTCTTTTGCCTGTACACGAGCTGCCCCTATTTATAATCATAACTAGGGTTGACAGAGAACACATGGGTCAAAGCCCATCTTCGGTCTTTCCCGGCATAATAGGAGTCCTACTCAAACTAGGACTTCTAATCCCACAAGGACACTAACTCATGCCACCGCTTGTGCCACACTGCTCAACCCACCAAGCCCGACACACATTTGGCCCACTCTGCATATTTCGGTCCTTCTATATAAGTCCAACATCCAACTGAACCCTAGGCACATGTCTGCGCCGCCACCGTCCCGCACCTGTTGGGACTGCCCCACGCCCAGGGACAAAGGGTCTTACATACCTCCGCCACTTAGAGGCATCGACGTCCTCGTCGATCTCTGCTGCCTCCAATAGTCAACAATGTGATTCTCAAACCGCCATAGAGTAACGTCTCTTTCCCACATCAATTCCAAACTATCCCTTGCCTCGGCAATCATTTCATACTTTGCCTTAGCAAACCTTTGTGCTGCTTGGACACGTTCCAACACTTGGCACAACCAACGTCAAGTCCGATTGACACACTGGACACGTCCGGACATAGGCCTCTATGTCATCCTCCATGTGCGGCCAATAGAATCGTCTAACCAACAACAATCTAGTCCTTTCTAGGCCGGGATGACCAACCCATAATGAGTCATGTGCTTCCTTAAGCAACATCCGCCTCAATTCTCCGCTAGGGACATATGCTCGTCCACCTTTGGCATACAACATGCCATCATCGAGCCAATATCTTCTCACAATGCCATCATGCACTATAGACATTAGTCTTTTATATATAGGGTCGTTAGGAGCATACTCACGTATTTTTGCCACGAAATCAGCCTCCACCACTGAAATCGTAGCGAGGGTCATGCACAAGGCTCTCCTACTCAATGCATCTGCCACCAAGTTGTTCTTCCCTGGCCTATGCACCCACTCAAAATCAAATTCCACAAGGAACTCTTGCCATCGAGCTTGCTTCGCGGACAATTTCTTCTGTGTCTTGAAGTAAGTGTTTGCCACATTGTCCGTCACATTGTCTTCCAACAGTGTTGTTTTAAAGTTATTTATGTTTTTTAAAGTTATTCCTCTTAATTAGTTAATTAATGTCCTCAATTTTGTTGTACATCTCCCAAAAATTGTTCTTTCTATAGTCAATTAAGTTGTAAAACCATCCAACTTGCAAGAATTGATATTTAAGATTTATTTAGAGTTTTAGATTTCTAAAACATCATTAAAAAATTCGCTTCATATTTTAAATTTGTTTTTTTCACTTTGTCAATGGAATTGGAGGGCTTCTCTCTAGTGTATAGAAATAGCATGGTAATACCCTGCAAGGGGTGGCCGAGTTGGTGCGGTGGGTTGTCTGGGGCATGAAGGTCTCTTCCTTGATCGAGCCTGTTACACAAGGTTTACTTTACATGGCTGGCGTGGTTTGCAGGCTACTGCGCTATGCCCGGGGATTTACCCAGAGCGCACTCGAAGAGTAGCGGCTGCGGGTTCCCCCGGTTAAAAAAAAAAAAAAAAAGAAATAGCATGGTAATTTCAATTGGGAATGTAAATTAAAATAAATAAATAATAATTCATTCATACATATATATATATATATATATATATATATATATATATATATATATATATATATATAAATGTATAGAAATAGCATGCAAACAAAGAATGGGAAAACAATATATATACACATATATATTGTTTCTCTTAATTATATAATGTTTTAATACTTGAAGAAAAGTTATAGATATGTATGGTAGTACCCACTTAAAAATTTAGCAATTCCTATTGTATATTTTCATTTGTTTTCTAGAAATTTCCTAGGCCATCTATATTTTGTGATTTTATAATTTATAATTTCTATAAAATAAAGATATTTATAGTATATTAATTTTATTTACGTGTCATATTAATATTTATTAATATCAAAATACTATATTTATATCTAAAATTAGAATGCATTAATTTAGAAAATTTATTTATAAACATAATATTATATAAATATATATAAATGTTGGTACACTTCGTAGTGAAGTGTTACCACTAGATATATATATATATATATATATATATATAAATATAAAGAAAGGAAGATATGCTTCCACTTTTTTTATCAAGAAACTATTAAAAAGGGAAAAAAATAACTTAATAGTGAAAAAATTTTAGGTAATTAATTTACTTTCCTGTTCTGCATGAGTTATTATCACCTGAAACTTCCGAGCAACAAAATGCAAAGCTCCTTTCTTCTTAGCTTCATTGCCGTTCGTGCATACAGATTCCCCAACTCCATCTGAGAAGTCAGGTGGTAAATATCTGATTTTTCCGGAGAATTTCATCTTATTCTTCTCTCTGGAAATAGAGAAATCTGACCGGATGAAATGGAAATCCAAAATTAGACTCAATTAAATGTTTGATATGTATATATATATATATATATATATATATATATATATATATTTAGGATTATTATCCGACTTCTTCACTAAATCACACTTTATTATATACTAAAGATTTTAATTTAAGATTCTTTTTATTTTTTATTCAATTAAAAATAAAATAACGATTAATAATTTAATAAATATATATATAAGATTATAATCGTCAATTAATTATCCAAAAAAAAAAAGGGATTATAATCGTCAATTTTTCATTTTAGGAAAAACAATCAATTTCAAGTGAATTTTTTCTAACAAAATCTTACTGATTCAAATCCCTTGAATACTACGCAGCCCCAAAACCCATATCACTTTGCTGCAGTTTTTTAATTCTTCTCCCACTTTTTCGCCATCGAGTGTTTGTTGAGGATCTTCTTTCTTCATGGGGTAAATTTTTGTTCTAATATTCCTCCTCCCTTCTTTCTTTCTTTTTTTTTTTTTTTTTTTTTTTTTTTTTTTTTTTTTGCCTATTTTGTGTTTTCTCAGTGAGTTAACTTGAACATAAATTGTTTGCTTTAATTTTTCTTTGAGAATTGGTTATCTTTATTCAAATAAATGGGTTCTTAGAGTTTGAGTTGTTGAGAAAAGACTTCTTTTTTCAAGTCTATGTATTTTTGATCTATTGACATGATTAAGTTTTTGTCAATTATCACTCCAGTTACTTTTAGCTACACTACAATCATATATGCATATAATTTTAATATTTTGATAGAATTTTGTAGTTTGATGGATTATATGGTGATACCTAGCTAATTACTCAGTGTTTCTTCTTAATTTTGGGGAAGGAAAAGAAACAAAAACAGAAATGTATACTCATTCTGTTGTGTAAGATAGCCAGTTTAGGGCTGGGCAAAGTAATTGATTAAGAAGTTGCTTTTATTGTGCAATTAGAGACTTGCAATTATTGAAATTCTGTTAGTGTAGTGACTTAGCCAAGGTAATTCTTTGATGGTTTACAAGTGGAGGGTTGCAATGAGTTTTTCACGTCTATATAATTCAGGTAAAGCTTGAAAGACAGGAGATCTAATTCCCCCTCTAGTGATTTTATGTGGTGTATGACATGTTTGCATATCTTGCATTGACTCTTGAAACCATTTTCTAGTAATAGATTGAGAACCATACTCTTGGGTATGGATTTGTTGATTTCAACTTTCAAATCCTTTTTGGAGCTTTAAAAATCTTTAAAAGGTATCTTATCCTGACATCTCAGGTTGTGAGAGTTTTAGATGAAAATGGTGCTATGGTTGTCATGATGGCAATAGTCATTTAGGCATTGCCTAGAATTGATTTTCCCAACAAGAGTCTAGTTACTTTACGTTACTACTTGCCACTTACTTTCTATTAGTCATATAAACATCCAAGTTTGTAAGACATTTGATGTTTCTGATAAATTTTGAGTATACATGAGACCATAGATTTGTCAAAATCCTCACAACCATTTACTGATATGCTAATACTTTTACTTCTCAAATATGAATGGAACAATACATCTTATGCCATCCTATCTTCTCGATGCATCATCATTTCCCATCTTAGCCCATACACTACATTGTCAATGTAGATCTGGAACTTGCATCTTGCAGGCATAATTTTCATGTTTTTTATTGCTCATCATGACAACATGCATTATTTTCAGGAGACACTTCCTTGTACAAGTTTATGGTAGCTTTCATGCCCATCCCCAGTAACAGACATCTTTGGTTTGGGTTTTTTTTTTTTTTTGGGTACACTATTATTTATATGGTGTTAAAATTATAATCCTAATTATGTACCAGATATTGTCTGCACATTTTTTCCAACTGGTGGTTTTTGAGTATAATTATACATGATTTTTCCTCTCTTGAGTCGTATTTTGCTCTCATTTACTAGATTTCTTGCTAGCTTGTACACATATATTCTTAGGAGGATATGATGCAAATTGCCTTAATGAAACAAATAACAACATTTTTCTTGAATTCTTTGTCTATGTGACTTGGTCAAATCTAGCTGTGTGTTTCGACTTCATTGCAATAATATTATTTAAAACTCTGATGTCATTTTATCAGTAATAAAATTGTAGGGTAGACCTGATTCTTCTAAATAGCAAATGTACTGGATGAATATTTGCAAGGAATGCCAGGATCTGGGTGCATGTGTATTTTGAATCAATTCTAGGAACCTATTGCAATTTAAGTAACTATGGTCTGCTACATCCTATAATATTTTCAACAAAGAATTATCTTTTTGCATGATTATATACTATTTGTTCTAGTTATATTAAATAACTTACTCGTAACCTTTATCAGATATACTTTACATACAAGAAAATCCTGGCCTTTCCTTTCGATTGTCTACTTCTAGAGAATATATATATATATAAATGTTGTTCCTTTCCTAATTTGCTGATTTCTGTTCTCTTTGCAGATGCTTCTGTTAGAGACAATATTGATTAATGTTCAGCGCCTACTAGTAGCATGCATGCTTCATTTCTCTGTGACTCTCCCAGGTTTGCAGTAAAATTGAAAGAGTAACTAAAGGATAAGAAGTCATTAATATTTTTCTGAAGAGAAGTTTCTTTGGTGAAATTGCAAATGACAGAAATTTTCAGTGACACAGCATGCAGACAATTATTGCAAATGGTTTTTGCAATATTCTTCTTTCATATCTCAGAATTTGTCTTAGCGATTTCCATTCATGGGAAAGACAATATAACATTGAAGTCTCTCTTGATCAGCCCAAACTATATGCTTGCAATGGCTTTCTCGTTTATAGAATACATCATAGAGATTTATTTCTTCCCTGGGTTAAAGGAGCTGTGGTGGATAAGTAATACAGGCCTTGGGATGGTTGTTGTTGGTGAAATGATTAGAAAATTAGCCATTATTACTGCTGGTCAAGCCTTCACTCATATCATCAGGACTCGTCATGTGGAGGAACACAAATTAGTAACCCATGGGGTTTATCAATTTATCCGTCATCCAAGTTACACTGGCTTCTTCATCTGGTCGGTTGGTACTCAGGTAATGCTCTGCAATCCTCTATCCACAGTTGCTTTTGCAGTGGTTGTTTGGCGATTTTTTGCAGAAAGGATACCATATGAGGAATATTTCTTGAAGCGGTTCTTTGGAATGCAGTACGAGGACTATGCTAGGAGTGTTCCCTCTGGCATTCCATTCGTGAAGTAATGCTTTGACTACTTTTGAAACGGTAAATCTTTCTCTCTACTCTCAATTTGTCATTGTTGAGGAGACATGCCTGTGATGGGAAGTTGAAATTACCTCTGAAATTTTGTAGTGGTAGTCATTTTGCTCTTGGTTTCTTCCAACTTGGATTTATTGATGTTACTCATTCATTCTGTAGCATTGCTTTTGTATAGTTATAACAAGGATTCTTTACAAATAAAATTTGACTTTAATTTTACATCTTTTTCTCAAAAAAAAAAAAAAAAAAATGAAAAATTCTACCCTATTGCACATCATCTTTATCTCTATAGATTACAACCAAATATCACAGCAACAACAAAACATAGATATTTGAAAGTGCTTTCAAGCAATCATGTCAAGATCTTACAAAGTGTGTCATGAACATGAAAATCTATGGATCCCTTTTCAACTGCATTTTGCTGTGTCGGGACAAAATGAGTTTGCGAGGTTGGCAGTTGTATTTCAAGATATGGTCTTTTCTACTTTCTTTTAGAACATATCTTTTGTCAATAGATGATGCCACTGCGTATCCCTGAATGATACCTTTCTTGTCCAATTGGAGAGACTTTTGAATATTGGCATCTCGATTATGATACTTGTTCAATAACCCAACTCCGAATACTGGGAATCTGACAAGATGGCTTGAATATCTTGATCGATATTCATACTTGTCCCATGGTCTAACTCTGAGTACTGGGAATCTGCCAACATTGTGTGGGTTTCTTGATCGATATTCATACTTGTCCCATGGTCTAACTCTGAATTTTGAAAATCTACCAACACTGCTCAGATTTCTTGATCTGCGGGTGTCTGTGAGCTTTCTGATGAATGTCCTATCGGATTTTTTTAGTATATCAAATGGGGAGCCAAACGTGCTGGAATAGAAACTGCAATCATATGATATAGTTTTTAATGTCAAAACTACCTTATTCTCTCCTAAATGAAATAGGGACTTCATTGATAAAAATACACCTAAAGAGGGACTAAATAGGTTTCTTTTTCACAAATAAAAGAAATAAAATATGGAGTTACTCACTAGTTATAGTTAGTAGAACCTGGCGCATCTGACATTAGAAGTTTAAGGTCTTCATTTCCCAGTTCTATCTGTTCACTGAGAATGCTCTCAGCTGAAATTCCAAGAAGATTGTGGCAATAACGAGCTTCAATCGTCTTTAATGTCAAGATCTCACCAAAAGATGATGGCAGCTCTTTAAGGAAATGACAAGATCTCAAAACAAGTCGCTCAAGGCATGGGAAGGAAGAAGTTGCTGCTTCCCAGTATAAAAGACCAAGTTCGGATAATTTTAAGTATTTGAGCTTCAAAAATGCATCATCTTCAACATCCCATCTTTCCCCCACAAAAGCAGAAGTCAGCAATTTTAGAACCTTAAGATTAGGAAGCTTCCCAATGTTTGATATTTCTCTCCATGGATGGAAGAATCTAGACAAGGTTAAACTTCCAATAGCTGTAGGGAAGTTGAATGCACAACTGTGGATCACTTCCCTTGGGTACTCCATTGTCTGTGATTCAAGCTTGCTTAGAAAGTTCAATGCTTTAAACTGATAACAGTTCCTCCTGCAACTCCATGATTCTGATAGTTCCAGCCTCAACTTCCTAATACTTGGAAATCTTCTCAGTATGTTTTCTGCATCTTCTAAATTACATAGGCGTAATGAAGAAAAGCTATCGAGATTGCATAATTCAGCATCATCATCATCCAACAACATAATATTAGCCCCTGGACCAACATGAATATTCTTCAATTGTTTTAACTTCCAAATAGTATGTGGAAATTGAATTCTACTTCCTTCTCTTGTAGTTCTTCTTACCAGATGCAGAAATTCTAAGTCATGGAGGTTTCCTATCGATGGGGGAATGGCTTCAACTTCACACTTAATGGAAATGTATCTCAGACAAATAAGGAGTAATATTTCTTCAGGAAAACAGTGATGAGAATCCAGACTTACCAAATCAAGTACTCTGACAAACTTTAAGCACATAAAGAAGGTAGAGATTGAACTATAAGGATAAACATATCTGTAGTTATTCAGAGGAAGTAGTAGAGAGCGGATGTTTGTACCTGCAGCTGGTGGTTCTTCGTCTGATATAGAACCAAGTATCCATGAATTATAGATACATATTCTATATTGATCATGATTTATGGGTGGTGAAGAGTTAGGGAAATGTATGAACCTTTCTTCTTCAGCTTTTCTCAAACACAGTTCATGAATCAGATCATGAATACGGCATTGTTTGATTTCTCCATTGTTAAAACACTTCTTGTTTACAATTATTAGGTTCCTTGAAACAAGATCCTCTAAGTACTCCATTGCCAATTCCTCTAAGCTTTTTGTTCCGGGTTTCTGTACAAACCCTTCAGCTATCCATAGGTGAATCAACTTCTGGACCTTAAATACATTAGTTTGTTGTCCTAATGCACCAAGATAAAGAAAACAGGGTTTCAAATAGCTTGGTAAGCTCTTGTAACTCAATTCTAGTATATCCATACATCCTTCATTTGCAAGATTTGAGGTTAAATTTTGTTAGAGTTGAAACAATTCCCAATTACTAGAAACCCTTGTGAGCAGACCTGCTACAGCAACAATAGCAAGAGGCAGACCATTGCAGACATTTAAGATCTGTTTGAAACTATAATTGGTATCATCATAAGACCTCCAATAGTTGTAGTTGGACAACTTCTGTTTCAGTAACTCTGTACTTTCCTCCTTTGAGAATGGTCGGAGGAGATGAGGATTTCTGTTGCAACCAAGATTACTATTCCGACTAGTGAACAAAACCCTGCTGCCATTATTGTCATCAGGGAATGATTCTTTTATAGCATTCCATACAGTGATGTCCCAGATGTCATCCATAATTATGAGGTACCTTTCTCCACTCAAACATTTTCTAACTTTTTCAGGTAAGCCATACTTCATCAAAAGATGGGATCCATTATCAATATCTCTAAATATATCTGACAATATGTTGCTAACATTATAAATTTGAGTAACGAAACACCAAGCAGATTTGGTGAAATGTTTTCTAACTGTTGGACTATTGTATATCTTCTTGGCAAGAGTTGTCTTACCTTGTCCTGGCATGCCAACAATGGAGACAACTTCGAGTTCCATCGTTCCTCTGATAAGTCTTCTGGTTATTTCTTCTTCCTCATCCTTGAAGCCAACAACTATTTCATCTGATCTCAAAGGTTGACTGCTACTGGTGCTGCTTAAATCGACTGTAGAATTCATAAGTCTGCTGCTTGTGTATATCTGGTTGATCACAATCTTCTCAATCTGTTGCCGGGTGAATTTAATTTCTTCTACGACATCATAAAGGGAAATTAAGTTGTGCCAAATGGGAAGATGAAGGATTTGACAGGAATCAATCACATAATCAGCTCGGTAAGCTGCATTAGTAATTTTCAACCATACATCCTTCAATTCCTCGAATTCATCTTGCACACCATGTGTTTGAGCGAGAGAAGGCCTAAGTAAGACTAGCTCACTGTGTAAAGTCAAAATCAGGTCCCTTGCAAAAGGAAGAAATTTGGCCTTATCCATTAATGTATCCTTCAGGTTTCCCAAATTTTCCAGGAGGGAATCAAAGAATCCCAGTGGATTAGTAGCAGGGAAACAAGACACTGATGATTTGGGAAGATGGAAATGAAGCTTTCTTACCTCTCGCATGACCTCATGGATTTTTCTCTTGAAATCACCAAGAAGAAGATCGACTCTTTCTTTGGTAATAATTTCTTGATTCATATCTCCGACAGTGACCGAGCAGATCAGAGAAGGAATCTCCGCAGCAACAGCTTTTGCTTTTGTTACAACAAGATCCCAGTTTCTTGAACCCATCTCCTTTACTGGTGAACCGGGATCAATAACAAATGCTACCAGGAAAATCAGCTCTTGGCGAATAATTTTCATAAACCCTAATGGAAGGATAAAATCCACAAAACTTACAACAGTTTCACCTATCTCAGAATTATCAGACTGCAAAAACTTTGAAACCCTAAGGACACGAATATAAAGCCCTGTGATTTCCGGACAGTAAGACCTTACCATTTGCCTTAGGTCAGTGATAATGGTCTTCATCCGGGCTACCATTCGTTCATCAATTTGTTCCACCCAGTACAGCATTGATAGATACGTAGTCTTGTAAACATACTCTTGAACGTCAAAGGTAAAACACCACCGTTCTCCAGTGGACTTGACGAAATCTCTGAACATTCTTAAATTCTTAATAAGGTCCCTAATTTGTTTCCTCTTCCCGGACCCGGAATCAACTGCAGCAGCACCAGCACTGGCTTTCAAACTGACGAGATTTTTTAAATTGTTAATCGAACAATTGATGAATCGGAGAAGTTCATCATTACTCGAAGAAAACTCCCGTTGGAACGATGATAAATCGATCAAATTAAGGCAATCATCCCTAATCTTAGGCTTACAGAGTTCAATTTTTTGCAGCGACTTTGAAATAGCAAGTTCCAATGCACGATCGGGATTATCACCATAAAGACCCAGCTTTCCATTTCCAACTGTGGCTCTAATATAGTGATTCTTACGTGATCTTCTAGGCAAAAACCAAATGAACATTTTCAAGAATCTCAATTCCATCTCAAGGATCTGAATTCGATGATTCATTTCAGAACTGAGGTTTCGCTTTTTCCCCTTCAAACTTGCCATTTCCCTCAGTAATCTATCCACAGAAATGGCAAACATTTTTCTGATTTTGCTCTATGAAACTGAAACTTCATTTCTTCATTCAAAATTCAGAATTACTATATAATAGAAGTCTTTGTTTACTAACTAATTCCTTTTACTCAGTCATTTTTTTTGATTGTTTACTAAGGTTATTTGATTCAAACTCAAAAACTATTAAAATATAGAAAAAACTGGAAAATTTTTAATTTTTTTTTTATTACATATTGAAACTAAATACAAGTTCAACCCGTTTACAACCTGAAACTATGAATCAATGAACCACAAAAAAAGGACTTTCCTAAAGAGAAGAAATTCGATAAATATTACTGTAATTTAATTCATAAGATATTAAATAAAAATGTATATGCTCCAACAGAACAGTTATGCAGAAAGGAGATATCAGCAGGATCATTAGCAAGAGCTTCACCCATAATAATAACAATAATCTTGGTTCCAGCAGCAAAAGATCAAGATTCCAACTAGAGCTGGAGTTTTGAGTAACTATTTACATTAAAATTCGAAAACCAATAAGCCTTCAGACGAAATAACTTCACTGGAGAAAACAGAGTCAAGCGGATGGATATATAGCAAGAAGCAGCTTACTTGCAGGGTAAGTAATATGGTCAGAGTTCTTTACAGAACGAGCTAATCGATGCATCTGTGGCTTACTGCTCGGTGATAGGAGCAGAAGGAAGCAGTCTCATGATGAAACTCGAAAGGGACCATATGCAAATCACTCCAAGAAACTGCAGGACATTCAAGAGTGTGCCGAGGGAGGTGCTTATGGCCAAGTTATGAGATGTCATCTCAGCTCCTTTTACAGTGTAAGAAAGTGCGGTTACCAGTTGTGCTGCCCTGTTCAGTTGGTGCAACCTGTAAACCTGTAAAAATGTACTTTTTTTGTTACAGCGAGAAGGGGGGAGGCAAATAATCAGGAATAAAGTGATTAGGGTTCTTCTTACTTGAAAGATAATGGGAATAACAGGCCATGAAGGAGACTTGGTATATCTTGCATATTGTTCAAATGCAAACTGTACTACAATGCCAACAAGATAAGGAGCAAGAGTAGCGGAAGCTGCTGGACCGGTCCATGGCCAGACATAACCCATTGTTACCATTGGGATTATCAGACTAAGAACCAGAACTGCAACTGAAGAAATTCTGTGTCCAAGCAGTGGGTAAATGTTACTGGTACTTGGAGAAGAGAGTGATACAGTAGGTCTCCTCAAATAATCTATTAGGAGAAGAAAGACTGCAACTCCGCAGTAGAATATTGCCTCCGTGAAAAAGAGTATCAGAAAATCTGTACAAAAACAAGCAAGAACTGATGTTTGCCAAAAACTTTTTACAGGAACATATATATATGTATATATGACCCAACAAAAAATATATTAACGTGTATTTTGTGTATTACCTGTTAATAAAGAGTCCTCAAATATAGTTGAAAGAATTCTACGCAAATAAAGTGATGGGAAGATGAAAGAAGCTACAAGGACTCCAGGACCAATTAACCACAATAAATTGTTCTGATTCTTCTGAGGTCCGGTGAAGAAGATTTCATCTTCATTTCTGTTAGGACGGTGATAAAATGAAATAAATCCAGGTTTACCTCCAGATCCTTCGGTTTCTGTACATAAACTATCAATCAAGGAGACTTCATCAGCAAGAGACTGGTCTGGTTCTTGCACCAAGGGATCTATCTCATGCTCACTGTCCACGGATAGATCTTCAGGGGTACCACAAAATATAGGCTTTGGTTTTGGAAACCTCTTATTTAACTTGAACTTTTCATGTATGGATGATCGGATTGACTTAACAACTTGCAATTACAAGAAATAAAGGTATCCAAGATTCAGCTTTGCAGAAAAAGGAACTGTAGAAGCAGTTGAAAATTAACCAAAAACAAGCATCTGAAATTTTTGAAGAATTTTTCAAAGTTCAAATTCAATAATACCTTGAAGCTTTTTCTGATGTTGGGTGTAAAATCGTTGAAAGTACAATAATTCTTTTCTGGAACTTATCTAGAGTATAAAGCAACAAGCAGCAAATCAGTTGAATCTATTAAACACTTTGATAGAAATGCTATGCCCTACCTTCCACCCTGAACCCACTATGGCAAACAAATATGCAGAGAAAAGAGTGTGTGCAGGAATGCTTACACACAATCGTGTGGGAGCTCGATGTGGACATGATGAAAGCACACTCAAAAAGGGAAACAAAACATGGTTACACAAAATCATGTGAGAGAAAGAAAAGGAAAACACTCGAAGCGAAAAACAAATACATTAGATTCCAGTGTGAAAACTATGTCCTGAAGAACAGAATGATTGAGCTGGAAATCTGGTGGCCACCAATGAACATGGTGTAAGATTCATCTTCAACAAAATAACAGTCCCTTTACTAACTACTAGCTAATCCTCAAATCTCCCAAGGACAAAAGAGGTCGGAGAATAATTTGCAGATAGGTAACGGAGGACACGAGGATGAATCGTATACTCTCGTAGTTTTAGTATTTATAGCTCATCAAATTCAACTTCAAACATAACCTTTTCTCCTATTTTCACCAAAAAACTTTTCTCCTTAATTTTGCAAAATCTTGATTTCACTTGTTCTTTTCAGTTCTACTAATCCTAAAACCATTTTGTATCCCATTCTTTCTGAAATAAATGAATTGAATAACTTGCATTCAGGTCCTCACGCAAGATATGTCAGATTAGTATCTCAAATCAATCAAAAAGCATGTAGAATGATTACCCATTGCTAATAAACACAAAAACTCAAGCAGATTCACAATTCAATGCCTATTCCTGCAATGCAAGCCAACAGTTACTGGAATTAAATTTGCCCTAGCAAGAATTATAAATTGACAATGGTCCCATTCTACCTAAGAAAAGGGGAAAATGAAAAAATGAAAAAGAAAAAGAAGACATTGCCAATTAAAAGTGCAAAGGACATTCTAATTAGCTGTAAGCAAAGAAAATACTAACTATTTCAATCAAAGGTAACCAATTATACCAAAAAAAAAAAAAAAAGTTGCAAATTTCTGAGCATAGAAACCCAGAAAGGAAAGGGAAAGAGTAAAAACCGAGAGAGCATTAGGAAGAAAAAAATTTACCAGACATAAACATCCTGATTATATATGGTAATTAATATATATATATATATATATATATATATATATATATATATATATATATATAGATGTATTTATTTATACCTGTATAGAAGTGCTTCTTGATTGATAAGGTGATGGAAGAGAGGTGGAAACATAGGAAAGTGAAGAAGTAATTTTGCATGACATTCTTCTCTTCTCTTCTCTTTTCTTGATATATATATATATATATATATATTTCCCTTTCTTTCTAAGAGGGCTATTAGCTATGGTGAAGAAACTTGAGACTTTCAGTGGAATCAGAAATCAATACTAGACTGAATCTTACAGAAAGTAAAGAAAAACCCATTTAAATTAAAGAAATATTTGAGACACCCATTTCTAGGAGAGTTTTTTTTTTTTTTTTTTTTTTTTTGAGAAAATTTCTGGGAGTGTTAAAGAGTTAAAAATATGGGACGGGTTGAAAGAAAATTGGTTAAGAATTCGGAGATTTTGAGGTATGGATTCTGCGGGAGGGAAATGAGATGAAAAGAAAGAGTTTTTTTTTTACCCCTTTTATATATATATATATATATATATATATCTGTATAAATATCCTGTTATTATTATTATTATTATTTCTTGGGGGAAAATAATAAACAGAGAAAAACAATTTTTCTTGTTGGGAGTTTTTTTTGGAAATAAAACAAAGTCATTAGGTATTGTCCACTTGGGCCTCATAAGTCATGGATTTAAAAATAGTTATTGTATAAAGGTTCGATATTATTTAAAAATATATGGTGAGAGTGTTCGATATTTGAACTGAGTGGTGCTATTTAAGAGTTATAGTAAGACTTTCTTTTGTAAGAATTAGAATCTACAGGTACAACTTGAGTTGAATCTAGATTAGTTACAGTCGTAAACAATACTTAATAATATTTTTTAAACTTGGAAAGTCTACTTGAAGGATTAAAGCAGACAATACCAATGTGTTGTTTATGACAATTATATTATTTTATATTTTTAGTTTTTATATTTACATATTTTTCTTTATGTTATTAAAAAAGATAAATTCTTCAGAAATTAAAAACTTTCTAAAGTTATTTATATATATATATATATATATATATATATATAATTAATTAGAATTAATTTGCGCTTCATTTGTATTCTTTTGTTGGTTCGGCTCAGCTCGGCTTGTCGGATTCAGTTCATCTCCACAACACAGTATAAAATGTGAAAACTTCAAGATTCCATTTTTTTTTTTTTTTTGCTACAGTTTTATTAACCCATCTCACGAATTCTCATCAGTAGTAAGAAGCCATTCAACCCTGAATCTTGAATTCTCGAATTTACTTTAAAATGGGATCTCATTTTTGAATCCTAATTAGATCTGCAGTTTCTTCTTCGTCTTTTTTCTCGTTTTCGTCGTAGAAAGCTGGAGAGAGGGATACGGGGGGAGATTATGAGAGTTTGAGGTCCATAGGTGAGTCAATTTTCATCTATTATAATCATTTTCTTCTAGTTACAAAATCTCTTTAGCAAGATGCCTTGAGAATTTTTCTTGTTTGTTGAAGTAACAATATAATATATATATATTTCCACTTAAAATGTATTTGTATAATCCAAAAATTTTTTATGAAAGTTAGCTAGGTTCAAAATCAAGAATCTTTTTTGGTTTCTTGATTTTTGAAATATTCTAATGGATCCCATATCACCATCAAAATCAAAATCTCAAAAGAATTTGGGAATTTTTCAAATTCCCACTATACTAAAACTTGGATTAGTCTTTGTTATATTATTGATTGGAGTATTTATAAGTGGGGTTTACATATCTAGGAGTAGTTTAGCTAATTACTTTTTCTTCAAATGGGATTTTTATTATACTGTGGTATTGGATTGTGGGAGTACTGGTACAAGAGTAAATGTGTACAAATGGAGAGTAAATGGCAGTAGTAGTGATGGTAATTTGCCAATTTTGCTCCATAGTTATCCTGAAAAGATTGATAATATCCAAGGTTGTCAGTACCACTGTATGCAAACTGAACCTGGATTGGATAGGTTTGTTGGTAATGCATCTGGTGTAAGGGTACAGTTGGAACCATTGATTCATTTGGCAGAACAATGGGTGCCATGGAAGATGCATGGGATAACCCCTGTATTTGTTCTGGCTACTGCTGGAATGAGAAGGTTGTCATCTAAGGATGCTAGACAGGTTTTTGAGGATGTCGAGGAGGTTATTAAGAAACATAGGTTTTTGTATAATAAGGATTGGATTAGGGTGTTGAGTGGAAAAGAAGAAGCTTACTATGCTTGGATTTCTCTGAACTTCAAGATGGGAATATTAGGTAATTCTTCAAGGTTATCCACATTGGGACTTCTAGATTTAGGAGGTTCGTCGTTGCAAGTGGTTGCAGAGGTTGATGAACTAAGACATGATGAACATATTGTTGTTTCAAAGGTTGGAAATTTTCAGCATCGCATTTTGGCATACTCTTTACCGGCATTTGGCTTCAATGAAGCTTTTGAAAGGACTGTTGCTATGTTAAGTCATGGTCATGGTCTTACGGAAAGTACGAGTGGCAAGTTTGAAATCAGACATCCTTGTCTGAATTCTAATATCTTGAAAAATTATACTTGCAGTAGTTGTTTTGGGATCAATCCTGCTAGTGCTAAAAGTATCAGTACTAAGATAGAAGGAAATGAGTTAAACTCTGTAATTCTATATGGGAGCTCAAATTGGGAAGAGTGCAAGATTCTGGCAAAGGCTGCTGCTTTTAATCTAAGTAGCCCCGAGTCATCATGGTTAGGAGATGGTTCAAACTGTCTAGGCCTTTCTTCTTATGGAGGTCAGTTCAAAACATATATGTATATATATATTTTTCCTTTTAAATTTTGTCATCCTTCTGGGCTAATTGTGATGTAGAAAACTTTTGTTGTCTTTTCTGTCTATGTATAGATAACATGTGGTATATGTTGGGGAAGTAACTAGGGTATGTGCTCTAGTCTCACACAACTTATTTTGTGCTGAATATATACATTTCAAACAAGGAACTTCTCTCTATTACGCACATTCATAAGCACGCATTCTGACTGCAAATTTGAAAACACAATTAAACGATTGAAAAAAATCTGAGATTTAGATTACTGAAAACTTTTCTTTTGCAGGTAGCAGAATGTTGAATCTGACATCAGGAACTCATCCAGTGAGACAGTTTCATGCGTTATCTGGTTTTTATGCTGTCCAGAAGAAATTAAATTTAAGTTCAAGAGCAAATGTGACAAAGCTGTGGGAAACAGGGCAGCAGTTATGTCTCGAATCAGACTCGACTACTTTGGGACAAGATTGTTTCCAGTTGCCATATATGGCAACCTTAATTTCAGATGCTCTCTGTCTTAAGAATGTAGAAATCAATTTTGGTCCTGGAGACATTACCTGGACATTGGGAGCTGCACTTGTTGAAGGAGAGTATTTTTGGCATAGTAATTTCCAATCTCAAACTAGCATTTTAAGCCTAAAAGGGAAGGAAATTGTGTCTTCTCCCATTCTTTTATTCATTTTACTGCTATTGCTTCTTTTCATTGTTCATCGCAGCCAAATTAAGCTGCCTATGTTGGGTAGGAAAATACCTCCTGTTGGAACATCTTTGCCATCTTACCTAACTTCCAGAAGGCTGCCTGAGTAAACTTATTCTTCTTGTAAATAACTAGTTCTGGTTGCTTCTTGTTCATTCTTTTGTCCCATATTTAGTGAAGTTGTCAACTATGTCAAAATTATTTTAACATTTTGAACCAAAAATTCAACATGTTATGAAAAGTTGTGGAAGTTTGTGCTTGATTAGAAAATATGTTAAGTGGGCTTTGGCATATAGCACATCCAAATATGCAATGAAATTGGATGCAAGAGAGTCACATCTACATTCATTGGTTGATCTTAAATTTTAGCCGTTTGATTGAGCTCTAGCATTCTGAATATTTAATTTAATGGTATACATGAATGAGCGTAACCAATCCAGACTATGAGAACTAGATACTACATCACGAGGGAGCAAAATCTTCATGTGAAAGATTTAGATTAGCAGATCATTATCTTCTTAATAACATAACTTCTTGAAGACAGTGTCTTTAAAGAGGAAACAACATTTTCAAGGAAGTTGCTCCCATGTAGTGGATTCTTCACTATATACAGACTCAGTAGACATTTGATTAGTTTGTTTTGTTTCTACATACATTACAAACACAAGGGTTGATATGCTGTCATGATGCACAGTCCTTCAACTTCTGGGGTGTTATCAGTAGGTAGCAACAAGGCTGGACTTGCAGCCATTTTCTTCTGAACCACTAACATCCACCCAAACTTCATTTACTCTCCCAATAATACGGAAAGGAGAATTGTACTGAGCAATTGAGTATGCATAGTCACTGCTAGAAGAAGTGGAGTTTGCCCATGGAGACTTCCTCAAGCAAATTGCAAGCTTCTCAGCTTCTTTCACAATGTTGCTATCCTTTGCAAAACCTGAGAACTTTCTAACAGCAATGCAGTGACTTGGCCAACGATCAGGTTTGAGGTTTAGTTCGGGAAGTGGAAGTGGTGGGACGGGTTGGAACTTCAGTGGTAGGTAAAGCTTAACAACATAAGCCGATGAATGAAGTGGTCCAGCTCCTGGTACATTGCTTGTCAAGAAAGGCCAACTCAATGGGATCCGTGAAAAGTTCAAATTTGCACCTTCAGTAAACTGAAATAACCTGCAATACAAACAACCACAGAAGTTACAAAATTTTAAAGTCAATCATTTTAAGGACCTTCCAATTGTTTTGACATCAACTTTTTCATAACAGATAATGTTTCATGAATTTCTATTTTCCCAGTTAAGGATCTGCTAGTCCAAGATGAAAATGCATTAACAGAGAAAACCTTTTATGGTTTTAGTAGCCTACATCAAGTTTCATCAAACTTTGGCACATATATTTATATCAATATCAACCTCTAGAATCACATTCAGTAACTGCATACTGGTTTTAGTATACTACTTTTGGTAGGAGTATAGTAATTTAAGGATTCTTCAAATTCAACTCACATCCACATTGAAATCCAAACACTTGACAGTTTTCTTCTAAACTCATGAATCATACATTACAAATGTGAATGACTAATAAATACAGAGGATATGGGATATGTCAAAATCCTGTGAAAAGCTTAGGACAGTTTTTTTGATGAACATCAAAACTATTGTACATCTTCAGGCCATGATGCAAGCTTTTAAGTGTTTAGACTTGATCCTCTCTCTTGTTTGGTGTGTGTATTTCAAGTATATTTCCATAAAAACCAGCTTAACTTTGGTTTACTACCTTTATCGGTTTGCAAGTTTCAATTCAACACCATATGTAAAGGTATATAAGAATGACACTAAATCTTCATAGTCAAGGATATCTTTTGGAAATGAAATCTTTATCTACAAAGAACTGTTAACCATTCATCCTTTTGCCTTTAAACGATTTTCATACAATCAAAACTGCACAATAACATCTAAAAATCAAGATTGAAAACCTACAAGAATCAAAAAAAAAAGGAAAAAAAAATCCTTTTCCCTCCATCTATCCAATTTTTCTTAGTGGCAGAACAATAATCTCCCAAAAAAAAAAAAAAAAAAAAAATCTGAAAATGGAATAAGCTAGAAGGGCCAAAAAAGAAATGAATTAAGAATAGTGAATACCTGTGAAATCCATCTTTAGTAGCTTTCTCGAAGGAAATTTCATCCGTTGGTGCGCTCATCCAAACCGATTCTCTGTAAAATCTGACTTCAAAATCCGATTCTGTATGCATCACCGTGTACTGCGGTGATTCTGTAGCCTTGATTCTGACAATAAAAAAACATCCCATCAAAATCATGAAACAAAACAACCTTGTTTTCTCCATTCCTCTCTGCTAAACTTCGTCTTGAAATGCAGCCGAATCTCTATCCATTTCACCTTTGGGTAGCATTTATAATAATAAAGTAATAGTTAGGACGGTAAGAACTGACTTTATTCTTGCAAATTTTGTCCTTAAACTATGATGTAGTTCTAATTTTGGTCCTCAAACATTTTTGTTGATTACATTTTGCTGATGTAATTTTGTAATATTCTTGAATTGCTTGTATTGTACTTCATCCTAAAATTCTCATGAATATTTTAAATAAATAAGAAACTATTCTTATTATTTATTTATTTTTACAATTATGAATTGGAAACAATAATGGAAGATTCTGATTTTTGGCCATTGGAGACAGAGTAAGAAATCATCAGTTCTACCACCACCAGTGCTACTAGGAGGGATAGCTGTAAAATTATTGTGATATCCCATCTCACATTAAAATGATAATTGAATATGTAATGATATATAAGGATAAGTCTAGGCACAGTAGAACAACACCAAGTAATTGACGATATCATCATGTTTTTGGGATTATGATCTATCAAATTTTGGTTTTCTTGATATACTTTTTGTTTAAATTGTATAATAACAACAATGTAAACCTTGGGAAATCCTTGATGAGATTCTAAAAACATCAATCTTTCTTGCTCTGAACTGAATAATCTACTGGTATTTTGAGAAGAAAAGGATAAGAAAGATAATGGAGGATATAAATTCTAGTACTATTGTTTCAAATTGCACAAGGGCTGTCCAAGATTAAGGATTCTCAGTAAACATGGATATCCCTGGGGTGGCTTTGGTGGTTTGAGGGGGGTGGATAAATTCTATATTGTATTTTGAGTAGGTTATAATACACACTCAAGGAACTTTCTTGTTTTTATTTCATCATGAGTTAAAAATTTGACATTTTCATAAAAGAAACATTAGATTCAATCTTTTTGTTTTTTCTCTATAAACTTTGAAATTCAGGTATTTTGAATTCTCTGAAACATTAGTAAGAACTAAGAAGAGATCAAGAGGAAGAAGAAGAAGGAGGAGGAGGAGAAGGCAATGCTTTCTCTGCATCTTCAAGAAGTTTTAGGATCTCTGCTTTCTGGTTAACCAAATCCTGCATCTTTGATTCAATCTTTTCAAGCTTCTGTTTCAATTTCGCAGGATCTTTCTTATCCTTCTTCTTCTTGTTCTTCTTATTATCCTCCTCTTCTTCTTTTCCATTATCATCACCTTCCTCATTCTTGCTATCCTTGTCTTTCTTCTTATCCTTGTTTTTATTCTTCTTCTTCTCATTCTCATTCTCATTTTCCTTCTCATGTTTTTCTTTTTCTGTTTTTTCTGCACTGTCATTTTTGTGTGAATCTTCTGTCTCTCCTCCCATTCCTTACTTTCACCACCACTCAACAATTCCTTTTAACCTCTATTCACTTTTCTTCCTCTGCAAAGTGAAAAAAAAAAAAGATTTGAAAAACTAATTACAGAGATTCATAATATGGTAATTGAAGAAAACAAATGAACAAACCTGAGATTCTTCTTCAACCAGACATTATCTGCAGAATGGATCATTGATTTGATTCTGTATGCTGTGATTTATTTATCTTTAAAGGTACAACACATGATTGATTGATGGACAAGAACAAACCAAGAAAACTTATGGAAAGATGAAATTTTTTCCCCACATTTTAGGAGTTCTTGCAGCATATAAAATAAATCAATCTTGAGAGTGGCCTTTGAAATTTTTTACCATCAAATCTAACACACTTTGAAGCCACAAGTTTCACTACTTTTGCTCCAATGCCCATTATCTTGATTTATTTATTGACCCTCTAGTTTTCATTTTATCCAAATAATATCAAGATTTTCCTTACTTGAAAAAAAAAGGGGAAAAAAAAGAAGAAGGTAAATTTGACATATTTTCTTTAAATCATAAACCTTTAAATATTAAAATGTATAATTTTTTTAAGTAAAGGACAAATTTGTCTTAATAAAAAAAGGAAGAAGAAAGAAGAAAGAAACACCTTTAGTTTAAATCAACCCAACTTTCTTAATGGCATGGGGATTAGTTCTGTTATGGTAGACATATACAGGCAAGGAGACAAGAACCTATTTTCTTTGTTTCTTTTAATATGGAATGATAGGCACAAGACAAACCCAATAATGGTTTTACATTATGCAAATTGTCAAAATATGTGTTTTTATTGTCATATATATTCACATAATCTAATTTTTATTTGAAGGATTAATTTAAATTTGAACCAACCTGTTAACTTTTTCTCTCAGCAACAAAAGTTTCACATTAACAATAATATGAGTCAAATAAAAAAATTCTTATACCATTTCACAAGATTAGATTACTTACTTCCAAGTAACTTAGTCCAAAAGTTGAATAAGAGCAGCTTTTGCAACAACCGTTGATTTGATTTAAATGAAGAGGAAAAATAAAATGGTAACAGTGACAAAGGAACAAGTAGCATTCAAAAGCATTGTGCATTGGGGGAATATGATCCAATAAAAATATAACATAATATATATATATATATATATATTGTCCAATATTGAAGGCAATGGTATGATGATGAAACATTTTATACTGTTAAGTCTGCAAAAGAATGTCAGTGCTTTTCAATTCAATTACATAAGCCAAGTTCTTGAATTTCAAATCTCTGCACTCCTTTTTCTAACTCTCTTCTACAGCTACAGCTACAGCTAATATCTTTTGTTCTTTTTTCTTTATTTCAACAGTTAGTCAATGAAATCAAATGCAAAGAGCAAGAAAAAAAAAGCTCCCTCAATCCCACTTTTTTCACTTCTTCCCATGTTATTATTTAATCAACAATAAAGACCTTTTTTCTCAATAAAGGTTCCCCACATTCAAGCTGTATGATCAATCTTTCTCCCCTCCCCACCATTACCACAATTTAATGGCGCCAAAATTTTTCTTTTTCTTTTTTTTTTCCCCTTTTGGGTGTCTAAAAAAACTTGTCTTTTTCTACCTTAAAAAATAAAATAAAATAATAACTAAAGTAACCTGTCTGATAAACTTGGCAGCCGCCGGAAGAAATTCAAGCTCGCCGGTGGCATTGGATCCCGGAACATGGGATGGCGGAGGAAGTAGAATCCAAGTGCCACAGCCACCATCTTTGGTGGCACACTGTAGAGCACCACCGTAATTGTAAGGCAAACTCCAATAAAGATTTTAGTGGCTCTAGGATCCCTCCAACTCACCAAGGCCTGCACTCTTTCACCTTGTGTTGCAAAATCACCTAAAACAGTTTGTATCCTTGCTGCTAATATCCTCAACCTGTCATACCTCATTCTAATGATTTCATGTGGTTTTGAACTCGGGATTGTATCGAATTCTTCATCCAATTCATCTGGATCAACAGTTTCAGATTGGGACAATCGAATATCCATCCCTGCTGGGATTTTAGGCCTAAATCTGTAATACCAAACACCAATCAAGAACACGTACAAGAACCCTGTTGGAACAATTAAATCTGGATACCAAACTAGCACCAAGTAAAGAACATGAACTAGCACTGTTGTAACAGGGTTCCTCCATCTCCTTATTTCGTCCAACCATTTAGCCAAACCGACCGCCCATGCCAGCACCGCCACTATTCTGAACCAATTGGCCTTGCTTTTTCGCATGCTCCAAGTATGTGAATCTGCATCCAGCATGTACCTGACCACCTCTGGTCCCAATGGCGGTTCTGACCGTGCTAGCCACTCTGCCACCATTTTTGTGGCTGCTGCTCGCAATGCCTCTTGTTGTGCTATACCAAATGGGCGGAGGTAGTGCATTCTAGGCAACAATGGCTGCCCATAAACTGCACAAGTATCCGGCAATAATGAAGGACAAGCAAAACGAACAGCCAATTCAATTTCCCCCAATTTTTTTAACCCTGTTCTTAATAAGACTAATAATGGATAAGAATTGGTGTAAACCTTATTACTCTCCAATGTAGATACCCGAATTCGAATTTTTCCGATCCGGTAATCGGGTTTCCCTTCTCCTATTTCATCGAACATTCTCCAGTTATCGAACACTCCAATCGTCAAGACGGTGCACGGATCATACACTTGCCATGTATATTGTTCGTTCCATCTGGGATCAAAACTATCGGTTATGGTGCGAGTACGAACCCATTTTTTACCATACTTGGCGACGCAGTAAGCATCGGTGGATCCTTTTCCTCCGCCCTTGGATTTCATCGGAAGCAATCCACGGGCACCCAAAATCCCAAGCTCTAATATCCCAATGGCCGGCTTCCATAGCTGCTTTGCCGTGGGTCTGAAGTCACTGCACACGTGCGCGGCCTCGTCCAGCACGTGATACCCTCCTTCTAAGCACATTCTCAACTGTATTCTCCCACAGTAAGCCCCACCTGGCCCACCTTCCAGTCCGTACCACTTTGCCGCCACGTGGCGCTCGTCTATTCTCTGCTCAATCGCAGCCACCGGAATCACGGCATGTCCGAGCAACGCCGGATCCTTTCCCGTCCGATCTTCGACCAAGATGATCAGTGTATCTTCCAGTGGCTCTCCGGCGACGAATACTAGGTCTTCGTTCCAGTGAAACGCCGGAGTGTGGTGGCTCATCGAACCTCTCCGCGTACGAAGTGACTGGAATCCGAGCTGACCTTTAACACGTACCTCCGGAGCTGTTAATGGAGGCAAGTTCGGCGCTATGTGAAGGTCTTGCGCTTCGAGCACTGTGATTCTCAAATACCAGAGCTTAGGAGACTGATAAACCTTCGCGCGCGTGTAGGTCACTTGCGTCGAAGGTGCGTCTGAACTCCATGCCTCCGGGAACGCATCGTCTGCTTGAGTTCCAATCCAAACCGATAGCTGAATATCACCAGAGATCCCGCTGTGGCCGTCTGGTCCGCCTCCGCCACCACCTTCCAGGTGATACCATTGCGGCGCTAGAGGACTGTCCGGCGGGTCGCGCACGGGGACGTCAGTGAGGTCGAAGCAGGCTCCACCGACGAACTTTTCTGAAGATGATTCCCAGACGGATATTTCGAGGGTAGAATTGGAATTCTCATTTTTGTTGTGGCCAAGAGCGAAGACTTGGTGCCACTCTGGGTTCGAAGGTGGATCTCCGGGTCGGATTGATCCTGGTTTTGATTTGACCAAGTGACTGGAGGTTCGGATTTTCACAAATGGAGCTTCTGCTGATGCCAAGTTTCGGGCCTTGGCGATCCGAATGAACAAATACTGCATGGGCTCCACGAGATCGTACGCCGGAATCCTCTCCGTCGAATCGCCGGGAGGTTTCCGAGATATCATTTTTGGGGCATACTCTCCGTTGGTCGGAGGTCGCCTCAAAACTCTGACCCTCTCCCCACCTCTCCCTGCTGCCATGGCCTGCATCCTCCTGACTTCCGGCGGATACTCTGCCACCGGTGGCCCGTGCATTTCCTCATATCTGAACTGTTCCGGTGGTGGAGCCATATGTCCCGGAGGTGGGGGAGACTCCTCAATGGTGACAACCGGCGGAGACTGTTCTGTAACTTCCATGGCTATTTCAGTTGGCAGTGGAACCTCCATTATCCTCGCATTTGGCAACTCTTCTAACACCGGATTCTTCTTCACTTCCTCCGGTGGTTGCTGGTCTTGTGGCGGCGGCGGCTGCTCCTCTTGCTGCGGCGGTTGCTCCAACTCATCGTAGTAGTAAATCTTCAATCCCAGCTCACCTCTAATCCAACTGAACACACTTTTTTTCTCTAGCTGAAAGTAAATCAATCCCTCTTCTCCTCTCTTAGCAAACTGAGTTCCGTAAATCTTAACACGACCCAGAAAATGATTCTTTCTACCATTCCCGCTGCTCAATTTCTTGTCGTTGAACACTTCAACTTCGAGTTCCTCGTATTCCATGGAGCTAGGATCAGAAACGACGAACTCAAGCATTTCATTCCAAGTGGGATTGAGATTTTTGTAGACAGTTGAGGAACGTTTTTTCTGGCCATCAAAGTCGACAACCACATATGGGCTTGAACTACCTTGGCCATCCTTTGGAAGAAGGTCGCGGGCATCAACCACTTCCACAATCAGTTTACGAACAACCTGCGGTGGATGAGGATTAAACGGTTGCAGAGTCTCTGGGGGGTGGTTCTGTTGAGGGTCTGGTGGTTGTGCAGAAGATGCAGTCATGGTATTATCATACTGGTCGTAGAGGAAGCCGAATGGACTCTTGAGGTTTGAAGGGCTTTTAGATGTTTGTTTTGTGTTACTTTTCTTGTAAGGTCTTTGCAATGGGATTACTGTGCATGGTTCTTGTGTTCCTTTTTTACTCGCGTGTTTTCTTGATCTTAATCAATGGAGGGAGTACATTTTATTTATTTATTTATTTATTACCATGGATACGTATTTTGTAGCTACTTTGAACCAATTAAGTAGGAGTGGAGCCAATGTTGGGCGTAGGTATGGAGTACATTAATTTTATTTGATGCTGAGTCTAATTTTAAAAACCTTTTCTTATTTTTCTTTTTTGAGGTTTAGGGGGACTGTGAGATGGAATTTCTCTGTAGGTTAGGTTTGTTGCTGATGCTCCACTGGTGGATGGATGATGGTAGTGAGAGAGAGAGTGTGTGTGTGTGTGTGTGTGGGTGACAGATTCCATGCTCTCTCATGAAGGTTTCTACACTTTTCGGGCATACTACTTTTTGGGTTCTTAAATAAACTTCTTTTGTTTATTGTCACTTCCTTCCTGTTTACACTAAAAATAAAGATTGATTTAGAGTATGCCAGCCAGTACTATATTTAAATAAATATATATATATATATATTTTTTTTTGATAAGTATATATATATATATATATATTCTTGAGCGATGTTTACAAATAATTTACATGTTTGTGAAGTTTGGAATACAAATAAGAAGCAAAGTTGGATTTTGTCTGAAGTTATCCTCTTAACTGTTATCAGATCTGGTTTATTAAGTTCTAAGTTTTTAAGGGTGTTAATTATCTTAAGAGATCTCTAGCTTAAAGTTGACAAGAAATAAAATAATAAAGGAAAAAATCAATAAAGAGATTCTGCTTTCTCTGGTTACATTATTATTTAATTTTATTTTGGAAGACTGCTAATTCTTGTTTTTCATAGTATTTCTTTGCTTTGCTTTGCAGTAGTCTATGATATTTGTGCTCCTTCCTGGGAAAAAAAATGATAAAAACTCATTCTTTACTGGACAGTTAACCAATACTCTTCAATGTGTGCGTGAATTTATTGAATATAAAGAATAAAATGAGTCATCACAAATTAAGCACTTTGTTTCTTCTCCTTTTTGGATGGGTAAATTAGGTAGTTTGTTTAGTTAAATCGATTAAATAAGAATTGTACATTTTTGTATGCTTTCCTATAGAAATTGGAGCAATAGCAGACAAAAGTTGTGGCCACTATAATCTTTTGCATCACTGTATGTGTATGTGCTTTGGGAGGATCTCAAGATATCTTTGGACAATTTTCTTTGTGGAATCATGGCGATATTTCAGGACCCTAGTTAATTGTGCTCTTTTTTTCTTTTTTTTTCCAAACAGAATGGGTATATATTCCTTATTTCAAGTTAGCTTGTTGTGTCTTGGAAGGCTTAGGGCTCATTTTTTAGAGATAGAGATGGTGTGAAAAGCTTGACTTGAAGAGAAGAGACCAACATTAGGCTTCTGTCAGGCACTTGAGTCTGGCTCCCAACTAGTTGCTATTCTATTCTCCTTTTCGTCAAAAGCTTACAACAAAGTTTTGAAAAAAAGTTGTGGGTAAAAAGCATCTACTTTATTTTATCAGAGGGCCCTTACTGATTCTTCATTGTCCATTGTCAATACTATAGTTGTCAAATGGATATGGGGTTCTGCCACACCAACAATTATGGCAATCAAAAAATCACATCATGGCCCTTACACCACCTGCCTCTGCAAGTTAGTACAATAATTTGCATTATGTCATTCAATTTCCTGAGCCTTCCTATCATTCTGAAACACACATGCCCCCAACAATTTTGTAAAAATTTCAAATTTTTGAAGAGTTGGAAAAATCTTGCTTTCCATAATCAAGTTGGCTGTTAAAATAGTTATTAGATTATTATATGATGATTCAGCATTGAAATTAAGTTATTTCTAGGTTTAATTAATGTTAAAGTTAGTGTGTGGCTACATCAGCAACATAGTATAAACTAATTATATTATTGAATAAGTATTTAATTACGTGGTTAAAAAGTCTATTGACTAGTAAGAAGTAAGAACATTATATTATTGGTGTAGTAAAAAACCGAAGTAGAAGATGTATTAGGAAATCTCCAGCCTAGTGAAAGTTGGTGCTTCATATTATGAAATGTAGAAGCAAATTAGCAGCTGAATTCTCAACTTAGTCAGCATTTAGGGTTAAGCTGTCACATTTTTCAATTATTTATCAGAACATAAAACAGAATTGTTATCTTCAATACTTTTATCTTTTTTGTAGGCTTTTGGTAGAATATTAAACATCTTTGCACTGTTAAAGACACTTTTTGGCTCAAATGCCAAAGAAGCTTCTTCTTCCCACAGAGTTAAGTTGAATATGATGTTTCTTCACTTTTCTTGAATTGGAGAGACTATCATGGAATCTGATCCTTTCTGGATAAAAAATAAAAAATAAAACTTTGAATCGATGCTTATTTTTATGCATATTCCTCTTGGACATAAAAATCAGATCGTCACAAACACACTAGTAAGCTCTGCACCAGCAGTTCATCTAGCCCTTGGATATGTTGATAAACCTAACTATTGGGATGTTTGTTCTATAATGTTGGATCAACTTTTATGATTTATAGGAATCTAATTCTATTTTGTTGCCTACCTGACTTTTCTTTTTCTATTCTCCTCCTTCACTCTCCTGCTTTCCTTTATGTGGGTATAATCTCTCCAATGCTTACCCCGGAATTTAGATAACATTGGTAAAAAAAAGAAGATAAATATAAATATATATATATATACATGAAGATTGTAGAAAAGTTCTTTATGTGTGCTTGATTATTTAAGCTGAATTTCCAATTGATTATATTCATTACTTGAACTTTTTTTTGGTATGATGTAGAGCTGCTGAATTTTGTGTGTTTACGTAGACTATATTCTAACAGAAGATTCATCTATTTGGTCAACTGAAAAAGAGAAGGAGAAAAAAATGATATTATAGTGCTGTGGACTTTTATGGCAGTAGAGCTATTGATTTTCTATATTGTCATGTATTTGATCCCAATTAAATTAACCTTAAGTAAATGGTGTAGATAATTATAACATATAACCTTATTCTGAACATTCTTTGCTCTTTACATCAATTTATAGTCTCAGTCTATCTCTCTCTCTTATTTTTCATTTGTCTGGAATTTCTGAGAAACAATAATACCCAAGGAAAATGCTAAGACTGCAGTAATCAAAATCCCTTTATTCTTCTTCAATTTCTTTCCTAATTTCTCCATTAGGCTACAATGGTTCCCCATTTTTGGATCATGGAAGTCTTCTTCCTCCGACATCGTCGTTGTCTCCTCCTCCTCCTCCACAGTATCATCATCTTCTTCTTCACTTTCTTCATTACTTAATTCCTCATTGCCATGGTGGTTGTGACTATCACTCTCATGTCTGCTGCCATTGGCAGCTGCATCTGTAATTTGATCATTGTCCTTTACTTCTTCTTCATATTTTTTCAAAACTGCCTGTGGAACCTCCTTGTCCACTACATTATTAAGTTCAGTTCCCTTCTCTTCCTGAACTGCTTCTGGAACATTGGTAATTTCAGGGTGTGGTTCCTTTTGTGCTTTTGTTATCTTGGGGATAACTATGAACAAAATTTCGTCTTCAAACTTAGCAGTGGTGTCATCAATGTTAGAATTTTCTGGCACCTTGTAAGATTGCTCAAAGCGGATGCGTTTATACTCATTCACTTGACTTTCTCCACAAGCCACTATGTGTCTATTGTCACCAACTTTCAGATTCATCTCATTCCTTTTAAAACCTTAATTAATAATCCAAATGATTCAAAATAAAATTAGGTGACAAAGATTCTGAAAAAGACCCACTATTTAGAAATAAACAAAAGAGGAATCAACCAAAAAAAAAAAAAAAAAATCTTGATTTTTACCAGGAAGATCAATGATCAAACAGTGGTTATCTGATTCTTCTATCCAGCTAGAAGAAGGCACAAACTCCTCAAATCTCAACTGCTGTGAGTTTTTCCTCTCTGCACCTCTAAACATATTTGCAATGTCTATAATTCTGAAGATGATTTGTGTTGTTGAACAAATTGGTATGTAAGAAACTGAGTCAGGTGGATGAGGGGAGGGAGGGGGTTTAAGTATTCCATGCAAGATCATGAAAAAATGTGAAACAAGTAACTTTTCTTGCAAGATGATGCAATTTGTTATTCCAAACTTTTCCTTCTGGTATTAGTTTAGTCTGCACGAAAAAGAAGAAGTGTATATTGTTGTATAAAATACAGGAAGAGGCTATTCTTTTCTTTGTCTTTGGGATCTGAAACATTCTTAGATTCATATACATATACATATACATATTATAAACCTAATTCCAAATGTAAAAAATATCTTAGGAGATTTTGAGTTGATGTAGAATTTAAATATCTAATATTATTATATCTTTTCAATGTAGGATTGACTTTATTGTGTATATAACTACATATCTACTTAGCAAAAAAAAAAAAACTACATATCTATATATCTATATATATATGCTCATATATATTATATATATATAAGAGAGGGAAAAAGAAGAAGAAGAAGATTGTACATTATCCATTGGCCAAGATGGGAATGAAACTTATGATTGGTGAGCAGTTGACCAAATTCCCAAATTTGAGTCAAAACAAATTCAATTCCTTCAAACTTGAACCCTAATTTAATGCAGTATAAAGCATTCTCATCATTAATAGGATGGATGCATGGCGAAAAGTTGATTTGAATTTCAAGGAATTGACTACTACTTCTCAGTGCTTTATTAAAGGCTGACCATTTTTTTTTTTTTTTTAATTAGAGAATTTATTTCAATTTTATCTTTTAAAATTTTAATATAATTTATCTAAAAGAAAATAATTTGAAAATTAATGGATTAAAATAAAAAATTAAAAAAATTAAAAATAAAATATAAATTTAATTGTCTAAAAATTATAAAAATACAGGAATTTAAATGTCCGAAATTCAAATTTAAAGGAAAAATTTAGGCCCTCAATTCGTTGGGAGGGATTTTAATATTTTATTATTATTAATAGTATCATTGTAATTTCATTGTGTGTAATTAATATGCGTATAAATAGTGTAATTACTATGCATAAAAAATATTAATAATATCTAAATAATAAAAAATTTATACATAAAATAAATATATTTATTTTTAACTTATTCATATTTAAGAATCATATATCATTTTTTTTTTTTTAGATAGAATCATATATCATTTGATGAAATATAATATCCTTTTTAATTATTATTTAATTTGACAAATAAATGAACATTCTTTTTTTTTTTTTAATAAAAAATCAAACCTACACAAATAATTAGAATGCTTAGTAGATCCCTCATTCTTTTTGTTAATAATTTGTGTGATAATTTATATTTATATTATATATATCCATTGTGTATGAGTTAGTACCATATATCTAAATCAAACATAAAACAGATAAAAAACTAACAAAATCAAATCTTGAATTTTTTTTTTCCCTTTTTTCTATAAACCTACAAATAAACAAAAGTATACCAAAGTTTATTGTGGATCCAGGACAAAATATTGGGTTACCAATAAAAGAGAAAAAGCACACAACACTTGACAATCAGGAGCAAAGCATCAAAGTTCTGTTTCATAGCATTCAAATACTTGAACAGATTTTTTAGATCACTAATATCATATTAAAGAAAGAAAATCGTTAATTCACTTGTACAAAATTACTATTAGCTAATCAGGGAGGAAAGAATAGTGTAACCAGTCCAAGTACAAATTTAGAATCACCATAATTTTCCTCCCAAAACTCAGAATTGTTTTTTCTCTAACAAGGAGGGAAGTTTCTCCAACCTCAGATTTCCGCTTTTAGGGGGAAAAAAAATCTATACAAGCAACAAAGATGGTGGTAAAGATACCTTTGTGCAGCATTGTGAAATCAAAACCTGCAGCAGGCAGCCTGTCTTCTTTTCTCAATTAGTCATCTTCAGCTCTGAACCCGCTGATTCGCTGTCTCCTTTTGTCAAACACAGCTTTGAAAGACTCCTGTTCTGCTCGCAATCGTTCATGGAATACATTATGATTCTTTGATCTGTCCATATTACTGGATGATGATGGCTTCTCATCTTCAGCTACCGGGTTCGATTTCTGTTAAGAGTTGAAAACAACATTTATCAGGTTACAAAGAGGCAAATAGAAAGGATTATTTGCTAAGAGAACAAGTTTGACTAAAATTTGCATGCGAGGAAAAGTAATTAAGGAGAACCCTCCAGTGCTGAAATCTTACCATATTGTATCCTGGACCAGGGCCAATCACTAAAGAGAATGTGTTTGCAGTTTTGGCAGCAGCTATTGAAAATCCAGATTTTGAAACCTATTCAGAGAGAGATCAAGAGTAATCCCTTCAGAATTCCAAAGCCATATCATAATCTTTATAGCCAAAAAAAATTGCGCTACATCTTTCGAAACCTAAAAGTCGAAGAAGTCATAGGCAAGCATGTAAACTATGATACAACTAACTTCTTTGTATTTTGTTGTTGCTAGAAAATAGGCATTCAAGCTACGGTTAAAGTGAATTCTCTACAGATTTTGCAGTGCAGATAATAGGGAATTCTGGAATAAGGAACAAGCATTTCTAATATGGTATTTATAAATCACGAGAGAGAGAGAAAAGGGTGGTGGGGGGAGAGAGCATTCAGATGTTCTATTTGCATGCTAATTGTACCATGAAGAACAGCAGAATAAAATAGTCCGTGCCATGCATCACATACCTCATCACCCCAACGTACTGATTTACCTTCACTTACAATAAGATTTTCTTAATCCAGAGGGAGCATTTAAATTCCCTTTAGATTTTTCATTTCTGTGGATGTCATCCTCGTCAAAACTGTGTGACCATTTGCTCTTTCCTAATTCTTTCACTTCCTCTAGTGGATGATCCACTTCAACATCCCATCTCCGATTACCATTTGAATGACCTAAATTGTTTGCATGAAGAATTACAGAAGTGAGAAATTGGATGGTTTGACTGTTACAAGATAATCCCATCCATTAGCAAAATGCCATGAGAATCCTGCATAACTGGATTGTAAAATGATTGAATGTACCAAGAGATGAGAATGCCAGGAAAATGAAGTTGGATTATCCCAGGAACGTATGATATATCCAGTTACCAGTTAAACCATGTAAGAGATGTAAACACCCCCTCATATGTCATGCTTAATGTCATAAAAGATGACCTGGAGGATCTTTCATAAGTTAGAAATACAATTAACAGCTAAAATTCCACCATAGATCCTATGTTGAGTTTTTGGTTTTGACACTAGCAATTATAATATACCTATAGTGAGCTAATGCCCAGACATAAGTTCTTGTCTCTCCTTGATTTCATGTCACCAATTGGCATAGTATAGTTATCGTGCATTTAGGATTTATTCACAAATCTATAGGATAAAAGGCCACAAAATACTACCAAGCCAAAGCAAAAAACAGTCCAAAACCTGAACAGCTTTCAAATAAAATCAAGTTCCGGAGAAAAAAAAAATTATGTTTTAATTAGATGGCACATCCAATAAAACACATACTCTGTTAATTAGATGTCTGGATGTCTAAATTTTGCAAAGTGTAAAAGTGGTAAAAATAAATGAGGAATAGAAAACACTACAAAGAAAAAGGTATAGGGCCAACGTAGCAGTAATGAATTTGAGAATACCATCAGAAGTAAGTTCTCTGGCATGCGGCACTACAACCTTCTCTATACTTTTTTCTTCTGAAAAAGAAAGATCTCCAACAGGTTCTCCATCTTCCATGTCCATGTCTACCTGTCAAATTACAAAATAAATGTTAACTGTCTCTTATACGAAATAATAATATTCAAGGCAAATATCCCAAGCAATATAAAAATTCCAAATTCATAACCAACAGAAAAAAAATACCAATGTTTTCTAAAGAAAACTAGGGTCAGAGAACTATTGCTATTTCATGTTACTGAAATAATAAGAAACTTGTAACTCACAAAGTCAACAAATATAAACAGCAAAAACATAGCTCAAATTAGACTAGTACTGTATTGCTGAATCACAAAAATAGGGGTATGAAACCTATACAGATACCAATACTTTTTTCCTAGAAGCTGTGCACTCTCCCACTCCCAAATGAGAAACTAAACACCAGAATTTTTCCTCCTCTCCTCACAGAAAATCTGCCCTTAAATAACCTCTCATCACATGACCCAACAAGCTCTGCAAAAGGACAAAAACATAATTAACGCTGTTTTTTCTAACAGAAGCACAAATATAAAATTCGCAGAGTTTTCCGGTTCAGGGGCTGGGCAGCTTCTCATGTTTTCTTTGAACACATACCATATGAGTGGGGTCTGTCTATCAAGAAATTTAGCTTATTCTTTTTAAAAGGAAAGTAAATACCCTTTTCACCTGGAGTAAGACTTCAGTGCCAAGGGCAGCCAATACATATTGTTGGCAAACTTCCTTAAACTCATTCATCCAATAACTAGGAAATATGCTACAAAATTTTTCTGACAATAATAATCCATAAGAGTATGTGAAAATATTTTGCATTTCCAAACATGAAAGTGACTAACACAAATACATACGTAAAACATATCTGTCAACAGATGACAATTACTGGCAGGAGAAATAGCATCGTCTCTTCATTCTTTTTTTAGTTCTTTTTCATTTCCTACCCGTGCATTTATTTTCAATATGGAAGAGGAGCAATTAATAATTTAAACTTATTGGATCATTTTTCTTTTTCAGCCTGTCCCCTTGGACTGCATATATCATTTCTCTACTGATGTGGGAATTTTAAATTAATGAACTGCTTATTTCTGCTTCATCTAGGAGTTTTTCATCTTTTCATATCTTGGAATTCCATTACATACTAATAAATAGAAGCAAGTAGAGCAGCAAAATTCAAAAATACAATAAAAGGAAATCATGTTCTAATATAATTACCTCTTGGATCCCATTGTCCTTCAAATCATCTCCGTGCAGTAATGTCTGTGTTAACCAATCAATGGATGTTAAAAACCTCACCCGATCATAACTAAGCCAGTTATGAATGCATAATTTCATTTTTAACCATTTTCTGCATCTCTGTATGTTTATATTTGACTGTGTTCGTGAAAGAGAGAAAAAGACAAGGACATAATAGAACACAACATGATGTTCATTACTATGGTATATCATTTTATCTGTTGGTAAAATGTTAAGCAACAATATTCTTTTAGTCAATCTAAGAATACTCTTTTCACAATATAGTATCAAGAATAGATTAAACCTTTATGTCTAGTTTCAAGTAAAGGGATGGAGCTTCTTCCCACATTTCAGCCATCTTCTGTACGTCATCTTGGCTGAAACCATGCACATTCCTTGCAGCACAGCCCTAAAATCCGAGAAGTATATCAAGATGTGAAAAAACAGAGGAATTTCTGTTGTATTAGAGATTCAAACAATTAATTCATTACTGCATCATGCAATATACCAACCACACATAAGTTTTCTATGATTAGTTAAACAATTAAAGTTATCATCTCCACTCAAAAGAAGAAGGTAAAAGAGGGGGGTGGAGGTGGGGGAGTAAAACTAACCACTGGATCCTTGTAAGTAGCTTCTAAAAGGTAGACTTCATAGCCCGATCTCTGACACAAAAAAAGAAATAAGATCAATTACTGAAGCCAACAAAATAAGAAACCATAAATGAATACTCCAAATAAGGGGCACTAATACAACAAAGAAATAAGAGCACAAAAGTGACAATTGAAAGGTAAATTCCAACAAGAAACCATGCTTTTTAAGTATATAAATAATCACCAAGTCAACCCCAGTCAGATCCTTCCAATATACAAGCACAAACTTGCCATTAGGCACTAGTTACTGGCAAAACATTATACAGAAAACCCTAAGCACGCCTTTTCTCTAGTAAAATAACTTAAATGTACATCTCACTCTCTCTCACACACAAGCATGCAAAAATCATTACTATCCACCAGAAGGGGCACCTTTACAAACAATGATATGTTACAATGCAAAAGGTACTAGAGACAATTCTCTTTCAGTCAAGCATATTAAATTTTGTACTTAGGAGCAAGAGAATCCAAAGCTTCAAAAACTCAATATTATCCAATAGTCACAGAATGATTGACAAATAATGAGGCAATTTTCACAGTAAGAATATAAGTACCATATATGTATGGTCAGTTATAACCACAATAATCACAAGAATGATGGACAATAATGGATCAATTTTCTCAATAGGAATATAAGCATAATAAAAAATTATTGTATGGTTATAGAAAGAAAATGGATAGTCTAGACATCATAAGTATTAAAACTCAGATTTCTTACTGCAATTAAGGACCATAACTCTTTTTTTTTTTTTTGGGGGTGGTGGGGGGAATTAGCTCTAGCAAAATTTGGATTGTTGAAAAACTGAACAGTTATTGGATCCAAGAAACCTCAAGATGAAGAAAGAACATGAATCCAGGTCTATGTCTGGTACGTTCTAGAAAGAATGTCTGATTTCTTTATTTACCATATTTACAACTAGTACTAGATCATCCAGGACAATGTATAGCATAATTAAGATACACATCCAGTAGTCACTAGGTTTAAAAATCGCAAAGAGACTCTGAACAAATAGAAAGATGAGGAAAGCCAGCCATGATCCAGACAACAAATTACAGTTGGTACACCTTAATATTGTACCAAAATCACAACAATTAATGCAACACAGAATATAGAGCAGAATATATGATGCATTAAACCTGAAAAATATACAACGATATGAATAAAAGTTCTCAATAAACAACCATAAACATGATACTGCATTCATTTTCAATAAGAAGTCTATTTAAAGAGAACACCACAGGTTTTTGTGAAAGTAGAGAATTATATTTCTGAACATGAACAAAGAAGAATACAGGCTTTCAACTCCAAAAATATTTCTGATGAAACATGAAAAATTTTAGGACCAGACATCCATTCTGTTAACCCAGAAAATTCATCTTGATGGAGTTCTAAAACCCTGCCTAAAAAACACATCATTTCTTCTTTTAGATGCTACACAATAAATTTTCTCTCTGATGGCTTGCAGTAGTAGGCATCACCATATGGAGCAATGGCTAGTACATAAATTTTACAAGTTATTACAAGATACCGGTTACCATTAAGGATCAGCTGCAATTATAATAGTAATTCCTTCTGGAACAGGAGAATGCAAACAGGAATTCACACAAACAGTCAATAAAGAGAGAATCAAGAAAATACCTTTGCAGTTGCCCAAAACTGAGCAAAATCAGCTACCCGCAGATTGCGGTCATCCACTAAAGGAAGCACAAATACCAGCAAGAAACAGGTCAATAGCCGAACAAAACTGCATCTGGTGGTTAGTGAAACGGAAAGCAGTGCAAAAGCACTACATCACCACTTAAGCTAAAATTAGACTAGTCCGTTCAAGTTGAGGTTAACAATCTAAACACTTCAAAAACCCATTTTCTAGGTAATATTTGAAAACCTATGTTTCAATAATAAACACAACTGTTCAACTTCCTAAAGTTGAAAATCTAGAACCCATCACAAATTGCTAAAAGAACCAACAAGAATATCACATTCGTTCCTTCAGATACTCAAGCAAATAGAAGAGCATTCATAAATGGAGTTTACTTCAAGTTTTAAATTTTGGAGCAAAATGTTCATCATTAAAGCACAGAGGGAGGAAAAATTATGTATGGCTATCATGCATTAACAGAGTATAAAACAACACAGCACCCAAAATCAAAGATAAAGAGCTCTTCATTTCCTTAGAAACAGTCTAGCATCCACCATTAAATTCCTACCAATTATAAAGGAGAAAACTCCTTCATCAAGGGTCTTCTTAAATGCCTTCAACATGCTTGATCGATAAGCCTGATGAAAAATGAATAAATCATGTCAATTAAGCAACCAAATCCACCAACTAATGGACAATTCATAAGATAGAAAAGACCACCAAGTACCAAAAAGAAAATTCCAAATAAGTAAGCCTGTTTATTTCTTGCATAAGCCAGTTCATATGCTATTGCAAGACTACATTGGAGCCAAATTGATAGTAACAACAATTTTGTGTACCAAGCAGAATAAAAAATGATGGTAGTTTTATTAGATATGCTTTATCTTACCTCCTCCATTTCAGGCTCATAACAATACTCAATGACCTTCTTCGCAACCTGCTTTTTCCCTCTGACAGAACCAGAGGACTTAGAAATCTCAGTCTCCTCAATCTACCAAAGTCAACCAAACAAGATATAATTTTCAGTCATGAACTGGTGAAAAATTAGAAAAACAAGTAGATTCCAAGACCCAGTTAGGTAGCAGACACTAGACACAATAGACTATGAAGACATCAAAAAGACCTTTTCTACTTCTGTCATGAAGTAATCATCCATGGAGTGTATTCGTGGGGCGTTACCACCATTTTCAACTTCAAGATCTCGCAGCATCTTTGCCAGGTAGCTCTTTCCACTACCTAAAAGTGCAACAACTACCATGAGTTCTTTTAACTATATTAAATGCAGAGTTCGATATCAATAAACAAAATACAAATTCAGAGAAAGCCAATAAAATAAAATATCTAAGTATGCTACCCAAGCAATGCAGAATAATCCCTCAACCACCAAGCAACTAACTCAATATGGAGACCCAGGACATAGATTTGTCTATAATTCAAGTTTCTTGTTTTGTTCTAGATTTTTCTAAGCCATTTTACAGGTTCATCATGGACAGCCTCTATAAGAGAAAGGAAAGGATATTTTATGCTACTGCCATATTGTTCACCATCCTCTCAACGGATTTATGTGAAAATATTCTATAAATGTTGACACATCCTCACTATCTAAGGTTAGAAAAAATAGGACAAAATAACAAAACAAGAACCAGAATATGTAATTCTAACTTCTCAAGATAAAATATTAGAAATACAAAGCAGAAGAAATGAACCCTATTAAGAAAAGCTTTCTATTTGATTTCAGAACTTCCAATCAAGATAACAGAATCTAGATTAGAAGAATTCTACTAATGCTCACAGAATCTAGATTAGAAGAATTCTACTAATGCTCAGCAACATTTCTATTTAGACACTTCATGAAGAGAGTGAAAGATTCCAAAACCCCAGATCTTTGTATTTATCCAAATCAGCAGCAAATCCAAAAGTTACACCATATAGATACTAAAAGAGAGGGGTGAATTAATAAGAACTAATATAAAACATGTAAAAAATACAGAGACTAAGTGAACAATGGAACACCTGGAAGACCTCGTAGGATAACAACAATACAGTCAGGACGGGTTGCACGATGTGGGTGTTTTATTATGTGAGAGGCATCAATAATTTTGGGCTTCTCTGGGGACAGAGAATGCGGAGTGCCCACTTTATTTCCTCCTCCGAAGTATATCCTTGGTGGTGCTTGCCAATTAGCTTGAAACTCCTGATACAGAAAGGTAAACAAGAACGAATGAATATTAGATCAATAGGAGTGGTGATGAGCAAGAGAAAGGAATCCAAATTTGTTTTATTCACTGATGAGTTTCTCCAATACACAAACATTAAATGCCTATCAAATACTTCATTTTGGAGATAACAAGTGCACCGTGAGGCAAACCATAGATAATATATCCTTGCAGAAAGAGGAACCCGTCATAAATACACCCCATTCTACCCCCCCTCCCCCTCTTAAAAAAATAAATTCCAAGAGCATCCTGTATGCATTTTCTTCTAGTTATTAGTCATGAAAATAGCCACGAGAACACCTCAATGATCACTGAACCCATTTTTAAGTCTTTCTTAGCATTTGTAAGAAAAATTAAGCATCACCATTTTTCACAGTTGTTTCACTTTGTTAATATTAATCTACATAATCCGTGTTCATGATTACACTTGATGGATAGATATGAGCTGAAATCTCGGTCTGTACTCTGTAGCATACCTGAGAGCCAATGCTAGTTGAAGCATTCTGATGGCCTTTATTAGTATGGTAAGCTGATTGTAACGAGCTTGCTTCAGTACCCGGGGGATAGGATGATGGCGTACCAGCTGAAGAAGTCACCTGAATTGGAAACAAAGAAGCAGATGTTCCAGGTAAAACCACAGGTTCAGACAAATGTGGTCCTGGATTCTCGCCACTAGATACCCGAGAATCCTGTGAATTATTTAATCGACCTTGATGTAACAAACCATCACTTTGCCTTTTCAAATAGGGAGAACCATATTGGTTCACTGTTGATTCCACATGAAGCTGCATTGTGTTTGTGTTTGTGTTTCTTTGGGGAAAGTGATCATAAACATCTCGATTTTCTAAAGGAGAAAGTCCTCTATGATCATTGTACCCTCCGGTAGATCCTGACATACTCTGCCAATTATTTCCTATTGATTGGTGACTTTGCCTATCAGCTTGATTCCTAGGTTGTCCATATTGTTGTTCCTCCCCGTGCGTTTTCCGACCGAAACCACTCTCCTGATCGATGTATGCGCCTTTAAACCCCATACCTGTTTTTGAGTCCAAATTTCTATCTGCTTCGTGACTCATCACACTACCGTGATCTCGAATTAACTTCAATCTTCTCTCGTTATCAGAAGAAATCCTAGATGAATTACCAAAATTCTCATTCGGATATGGGTCAGGTGGACCAGTAGAAAAGTAAGAATCATCAGACCTAGTTCTCTTAGCTCCAACATTACACGATTCGTCGAACGCCATTCTCTTAGTTCCAACATTACTATAGTCATAACCAGGGTACATATTTCCATAAGGGTTTCTTTCAAACCCAGAGCTTCCGCTCCAAGGCCGCTGTAAATCAGCAGCAGGAGGAGGGTAGGAAGAATTCATACCGAGCGCACGGTGGTCGACAAAAGGATCGTACGCCTCTGCAGGATGAGCGGGCTGAGGTGGTGGGGGTGGAGGAGGCTGCGGCGGCAGTGGCGGAGGTGGGGGTCTGGGATAGAATTGATCAGCATGCTGTTGCGGCGGAGGAGGCGGATACTGATGAGATGGATGGTTATGAAGGAAAGGTGGAGGGCAGAATGGGAAGTGCGCGACCGAGCAAACTGGGCAGAATGTGCCGTGGGGCGGAGCATTCCCTGGTGGCGGTGGGTGGTGGTGCCATGAATAGTCCATCGGAAAAAAGGGCTGTTAGGGACACCGGGCCGCGAGTGGAATAAGGAGGAGGGAAGACTGGGACTTTTACTTCATTTTTATAACTTATTTGGCTAATTGTAAATTATAAAATTAGTCCCTCAAAATTATAAATGTTTTCAATCAAGTCCTTAATATTTCAATTAAAGTCTTTTGAAAGTTCTAATTAATATTTTATTTAAAACACAAAAAATATCTTATAATTTTTTTTTTCTTTAATCAAAATAATTAATAACAAGTGATAACAAAAATATTCTTTAGCTCATATTAGGGATGGCTATATTTGATTAAATTTTTTTTTAATTGAAATCGAGCTACGTTAGATTCCTATTGGAAAATCTGGCACATCAACAGGGCTGGTGGCTTATCGGGACAGTCTTTCAAACTCGAGATTTTATGTAATAAATAAAGTTCGAACTCGATATTTTCCGTATACAAATGTAAATATTTTATTTATTTTGATCATATTTTCCTAATTATTTAATAAGTAAATTTCAAAAGGTTTTAGAAAAAAAACTTTTAATTTTAACAACCCAAATAATACAGAAATAATAGAAAAACAACATTAGATCCTATAATGCAATAAAATAAAGAGCAATAATTATTTCTAAACTAAAAAATTAGAAATCAAAGATCAAACTGGATAAAACTTAGATTTCAAAATCTCTGATCTCACAGATAAATATTCGAGAAATTTGTACAGAGATCTCTCACCATCTTCTCCGTACACTTATTATTCTACTTTTCTGATCTGATAATTTCTTATTCATCAAGAAACATTGATAGCAGAGATGAAGGACGATTCATGTTGGCTTTGGGGTTTCCCAAGGTTTGGGTAGAGGACCTATGTCGTATATGATTTCTCTGTGACAAGACCATACCAGCTTTATGGCTTCCGGTGTCCCTATTCCAGCACCTCTTGGATCTCCTGCCGGTCCGAACCTGCAACAATCATTATTCATATGGTTTTTAGTTTCTGGAAAATCTACTCATGTCTGCTGCTACAAGGAAAGGGGAAATAATTTCTACTGTTAAATTTTCATGGTAGAACTAAGAGAGGGTTAAATTTATCTTTTAATACATAGCTTACGATTTTTATAATAAGATGATTAGTAAATGAAGCAAATATCATGAAATTCAAACTCACGATCTTTTGTTCTGAAGCCATTCTCAATGGATTTTAATTACTACATGCACTGAAAGCTTAAATTAGTAGAGAATGCTTATATTTGTCTTCTTACCAAATCTCTTCAAGAGTGAGGCCGATTACAAATTTTTATAACCATAATGTGTACAAAAATTATTAAATAGGCAAATAGTATGAATTCGAACTCAGAATCTCCTGCTCTAATGTCTTTTTCAATGAATTTAAATGGTTATATGCTTTTTTTTTTTTTTTTTTTTTGATAAGTAAATGGTTATATGCTCTATAGGCTTAAACTGATAGAAAATGGTTGAATTTATCCTCTTAGCACACCCTTGCGTGTAAGAACAAAAACAAATTTTCGTAACAAGGTCCAACACGTTAACAATAATCAATAGATAGAGCAAATAGCATAGATTCAAAACTCAGAACTTCCAGCTTTGATGCCATCTTCAATGAATTTAAATTGTTATATGCTCTGAAGGCTTAAACTGATAGGAAACTAACCAGTGATTCTGTGGAGCGCCGGTGGTTCTTGCTCTCAGCCCAGCATATGTAGTCCCATTGACAGATTTGCCAACCACTTCCTGTACAAAAATCAAGGTTTCTTGAGGACATTCATATTGTATAGATATAATATATATATATATATATATATATATATATATATATATATATATATATATATTAATGGAGTATTGCTAGATTTACATTTTTAACAGAAAGTTTAACCATTTGTGACTTACTTGTAAGAATAGCACATCATTTGAAACCACTGCAGCTGTTAAATGAGCATGCATTCTCTCAAGAGCATCCAATACCATTGAGAGCTGACTGTCCTTGTACTCGGTAACGATCTGCAGCCGTAGAAAAAGGTGTGGTGTGAAGAAGAACAGTAAAAATATTCAAAGTGAAAGAAATGAATGAATGGAAGGAAGGAGCTGAAAGTAACCTGGAATGGACCAAATATTTCTCGCGTCACAAGTTCGTAATTGTCACCCTTGAGTATTTCTTCAATTGGAACAAAAACAGCAGTAGGTTTAATGGCACCATATATTGCAGGAATCGAATGGTTTTCTAATTCTTCCCCACCAAAGAGCAGCTTTGATCCCGGTATCTTAAGCAGTTTATTCATGTGTTCCAGCATTGATTCAGTGGTGAGCTGCAAGAGTGCAGAGAGCAATATTCAAATAGTAAGACACATTATTTATCATGATCTGAAATGCAATTAGACGAGTTTATCATATTCAATCATGGTGAATGCAAATGTTAAATGAGATTATCGAAATCTATGTTACTGAAAACACTCAAAAGCAAGAGATGTTCACTGATTAATCGAGGTTTGCAGGCTTCTCGGTGGCATAAGTAAATGGCTGTCGTAAAGCAAGACCATTTACTCGAACATAATACAACAGGATGAAATAAATCTACAGAGATTATTTAGACTATAGAAGAGATATAACACACTCACTGTAAGAACAGGTCCAATAGTAAGATCATCCAGCTTCCTTCTAGCAGCAAGCTCAGTTATCTTATTTATGAGTGAACTTCTGCCCCAATTCTGCACCAGTACAAATAGTGGTGAAAAGTGGTGTTTGTTCATCTCATCTATTTGAATCAATTTTGAATGATGAACAAATTCAATCTTCAACCACAGAATTTTTACATAGAGAATAATTGTAAACGTCAAGGTTGACAGGCTAACCTCATGCATGAACAATATTGACTGAGCTGAGCACTTCTGACCACTACAAGCATATGCATCTTGATCACACACCCAAGCAACATAATCGACCTGGCAAAAAGATATTATTATTGAGAAATCCTGTTCTGTAATCAGAAACAGAATGTCACAAAGAAAAAAAACTTTAACAACCTCTTGGACATCAGGTCCAAGGATCTTCCAGTCAAATCCAGCATCCTCCAATTTGACACGGCCTTTTAAGTCAACAGCTAATTTTTCAGCTACCCTCGAACTACCAGTAAAAAGGGTCATGCGTGGCTCCGCCTGAAAACAATTTTACAAATATACATTTTCAAAATAGTTAACAGAACATCAAGAAACCCTTCTCTGTTCACTTGTACTTCATGTATGAACTCAGACATGCAAGAAAAATAATTGAAGAACTTCCAGGGAGGTAAGATAAGATAAGTTTCTGTAATTATCCAAGCAAAACTAACACTTGCTTGGATAAAAAACTAAAGTTTTCAAGTTGGCGCTGTAGACAGAAGTTTGGGGGAGGGGAAAATGAACAAATTGAAGGCGAAGGAATAATATGAGAAGCAATTTGACCATTAACTTAATTAAACATGTCAACCTCCATAAGTAGTTTGTTCATTGTCTTCCCATCACAGTTGATAAAGTCAACATCCTCCATGGGCAAACCACACTCATGGAGTAACCGAAGCATCTGTTCTGCAACAATTGAGACCTGAAACGATTTGTTATATTAAAGACTTAAATTTTGTGAAAAAGTGACAATAAATCATGTGAAAAAGAAAAGAATATGCACATGCAGAGAAAGACAGAGACAGAGAGAAAGGGAAATATCTGCCAGAAATTGATAACTAGGCATTAGTAGCAAGAGAAAGTCCAACATAATTGATGGCTAAAAGACAATAATTGATATTCCTGGAACTACAAACTTGAAATGAAAAAGATATCCCCTTTTTGATGGGGAAAAACCTGCAGGCAGGTAATTGTTCCTATATACTCCTAACAGCATCAAGAGATTCATTACAGATCATTCCTTTCAATCGCTTATATTTGAACTCCTTCATGAGGCTTAGAGCTCACCTTACTATCAACTTTAAGAACTGGTTTGTTTCCCATATAGAGAGCACCCATCAACTGAAGAACTGGAATCTCTAATGGAAAATTGAAGGGAGTAATTATTGACACCTGCATAAAATTCCAAATTTAAGTCACTTCTAGAAAAGGACAACTTCCAAAACATACCAGAACTTAATATCAAGAATTTTCAACAACTAAAACAATAATCACCAAAGAATGGATGGAAAATAAGTATGAACAAATCTGTTACATGTGATACATTTAAGATTTCTATTTAAATGCAGTAACCATCAATCTTTTTGATATTTTAGCCAAGAAATGCTTTATAATTTACATTAGCCGTTAGCATGTACTTAATTGAGATCAAAGCATCAAGCACATAAACTACAACCAAAAAGGGGCAAAAGGTCCTACTTAATAGAAACACTAAGAGAAAGCTATACATTCCATCAACGAAGTTTTGTAGTCTATTTCAGGTCATCTGATGATACATATCTCCAACATTAACAGTTTAAAATCTCAAGGATATAAACTTCCTCTACTCAGGTCTAAAATTGAAATAAAAAAGGTTCTACTCCAACTGTATGTTTTAATTTTTATTCTTGAAAGCAGCAGTGATTAACATTAACTACAAGGAGATGGAGTGAATCATTTGCTTTATGCAGAGTTTTGACAACATGACAAGAGTTTCACCCTGCAAACATTTGTGATTCACAATGAGTTTTGCATTAATTTTCATAAATGAGAACTATGAATCCATTTCAAGCCTTACAGGACCATAAGGCCAGCGAAAACCATGGCTCTGCTGCCCAAGATGATTTCCTGGAACTGCAAAAGACCTAGCCAAGAAGCGGACCTGCAAATCACACATAAAGAAAGGGAAAAAAACAAAACAAAAAATAATAATTATTTGTCAAAATACTAAAAAAAAAACTCCACAACTAAGAGGAAAGAGTTCCAGGGTTCAATTAGGAGAGGCAAACAATTTATGTCAGATTCTACTCTTAAACCAACTGATTTATACTTGATTTTAAGAAAATGCTAGAAAATCATATGTAATGTAACTAATAACATAAAAACAAGAAAACTAGTTGCCTTCAAAATAATATAAACAAAATTATAGCAGTTAAAGCCAACAGAAGTTGCACTCCCTAATTATTTTAGATGGAAAAAGGAAAAAGGTGTCAGTAAATACCTGATCACCACAGAAATTCTCCAGAAACTTCTGTGTCACATATACCTCAGCATGAGCCTGCTGATAACTCTTTGGAGCAACCCTTTGTATTAGTTTTGAGAAGAAGTCAGATACCTAAAAGAATTCAGAAAATAATAAGCTCATATTGCTATGAATTAATGTATAATAGACTAAGGTAGCTAATTATTTTTGATGATGTATGTCACCTCAGGAAGTGAAAGTAAGTGAGCTGCTTTTGCTGATATGTCCCCAAACAAAAGACACCTGAAATAGAACATTTCTTATAAGCTCTTCAGCACTAAAGAAAATGACAAACTAGGTATGTAGCTTCAAGGATTAAAAGTCTAAAACTATGACAAAACAATGGTTTTGCAAAATGGTACAATATGGAACTCAAGTACTTCCACAGGAGAAACAATGTGAAAGAAAGAAGAGTTGTAATGCAGAGCTATGAAACAAGAACCTCTCAGGTGATTTAAATGGATTATGAAGGCCATGTTTGGGACATTGACGCAAGCTCTCCACAAATGGCTGCAAAACCAAAACTCAAATCAGTTTAGAGAATCTTTAAAAACATCTTGTAATGATTTCAATATTGGCCTGCATATTTGTAGAATTGGAACAACTCATATATAGAAAAGTAAAAGGTAATCTGTTAAACAAAAACCAGCTGAAAAACAGTCATCCATTGATAACATAAACAAGGTTTGATAACAAGCAGAGTTTCACGTGAAACCTGTATTCCACTTTCATCCACTTCAGAAACTTTTATAAACGGCTCTCCGTTCAAAGGATCCACTATAGTATTCCAGTTAGCAGATCTGATCCATTTTCCCTGCACTATAAAAGGACAACATCCTCCCTTTAGGAATTTCATCACTTTGAATCAAGGGACCTTTATAAGCCTATAGTACAAAACAGTATTTCTTAGGAGAAAGCATGAAAATGTGAACAAAGCATCCCTTAGAGGGTGGCAGTTGTTCACCAGTTTCCAGGCATGCTAGTTAAAATTATTTATCCATAAGTAATAAACATGGTCAAGTAGCCGTAGATACCCAAGTTTTCTACTTCAGCAGGCCTGGAACCCGATATATCCTCTGCTGTTATATTAGTCCCGAAAGGTAAAGAATGAACATATCTGCATTGTACAAAGAAATAGTTATGATAATAATGATTCTTCATATATAAAGATTCACCATAGGATACTTTTGAAAATGATCATGCATCTTCTTGCACAAATAAGAATTTATTGCCAGATACATGTTCAACAAGGCAAATAACTGACACCAGGCTCTATTCCATCCCATAGCAATTCTACAATATCATAGCTACCATATGTCCAAGACTTGGACTTGGAAAGGCATCAGAATTTTTAACAGCTTATGATGATGAATGGACATTAGGGACATCTTCTGCACTGAGGCAGCAAAAACAGCATATTTACACTGCTCACTCAGTTAAAAATCAGCCATATATAAGTTTGTCTAACTACTAGTATTAGCAAAAGTTGAGTACAACAGTAAAGAAACTCTTTATGTAGAAAAGGAAAAATGAAATCATACAGATAATGAAGCCTGGCTTTCTAGATGAATGGATATCCGTAGGAAAAGTTAAAGAACATAAATTTTTCCACAAAGATCATTCATTTATTTAGTTTTTTTTTTTTTTTTTTTTAACAGAGGTTGAAGGCTAAAATTCATGTTTAGGAAAGCTGATAATCTTCCCATCACCTTCAAGGCGGCACTCGATATTAAAAACAAAAATAATTAACATAAATGGTCAAATGAAAATTAAATCCAATTAGCGAACAGACACAGGGGAAAAGGATAAAAAATCAATCTGCAGTACCGATTCTTGAAATTTAAACTTCTCTTCGACAAAGTTCATGAAAAAACACAGCTCAGAAAATCCCATGACTCCATTTCAAAAACCCATAAATGAATTTCCACCCAAAAAAAAAAAAAAAAAAAAACCCTTAGAAGGCAATGTACCTCGAAATCTTCCACGAGCCAACCCAATTAAGAGCAATTTGAGGAGCTCTATTCCTCAATTCTCTGCAACTTCGTAACCTATACATGATTTTCTCTTCTGGTTTTTGCCAATAACAACAACCCGTGAAGTACGAGAGTGTGCGAAGCTCTGGGAAATCAAGTTTTCCAATCCTAAAAAATGAATATGGCTAAAAAGATCATGATTTGTGTCAGCATGCTTTTATTATTTGTTTGTTCTGTCCTATAGTAAAGCAACAAAATTCGTGGTTTCCGGACACCACGTTGTATGGAAGTAAAAATCCACTGTGGCTGGTCCAGTATGGCTAGAAAACGCACAAAATGATTAAAATTCGATTAGGATTGGGAATTGGTATATTTAATTATTATTTCCAGATTTATTTTATATGAATATAATTAATCTATTTTATAAGGTTGTATATTTGAAAATGCTTATAGATGAGGTTCCCCCCTCTTCAGACAGTGAAGAGCTAAAATGATTGGAATTTAGAAGTTGAAAGATTGTAAATAAAATTATAAAAAGAAAAAAGAAAAAAGAAAAAAGAAAAAATCATATATTACCTTAGACAATGATGGAAACAAGAGTTTATGGAAAAGCAGCATGAGATCAAAATTCCACAGCTTCTGCCACAAAATATATATATATGTATATGTAAGTATTTGGTTCCATTTTTTTTCATACAATAAAAGTGTTTTTACAAGTCAAAATATACTTCAGTTTTGTACTTCAATTATAGCTTTTTAATCTACTAATTGGTTCTCTAATGGCAAGACAGCACCCATCAAATCCAAAAGGAAGAAAATTGTATCCTGTCAGACTTTCTGTATCTTTGTGGTAAACAAGAATGCCATAAGTGCTTCTTGGGCTTCTTCAAACCTCTGGTAAATTGATGACCATAAAGGGATGAGAACCAACAGCTTCATCTCTGGTTCAAAAGACAAGGAGAGCTGCAATAGGTGGAAGTGGGAAAAAAACTAAAAAGTTAAAAAACAGAGAGAGAAACAAGAAGCCCAGAACCAATAAATGGCACAAACATCAGTAGCTCAACTTGTCAAGGTTGTTGCTCCGAACTGTATGATATACCCAGTGAAACTTTTGAGGCAATTAGGACAATACACCAACCAAAGAAAAGGGACAACAAATTCCTCCTGCAAATTGTCAAATAGAGTTGTGAACTACAGGAAAAGGGGGGAAAAATACCGAGAGAACTTAACTTCATTGAACAGAAACAAAAGAAAATATGCAGAGCAAAATGGTAAAAGCATGTTATACAACTAAGTTTACTTTTCAAAAGCAAGTGTACCTTCAAGATTACGAACTGGGCACCTCCCATCAAAGGATGGGGTGGGGGGGATGGAGAAAAAGGGGGAGAATTTTGAAAACAAGATTAACCACCTGAATGCACTGTTAGGCATTATGGCTGAAAATCTGATAATTTTAACTGGTGAATTATCTTCCATGAAACATAGATGTCAAGGATGCTGAATTAAACACACACAGAAATAAGGGGCAGTGATTTGCAAGAGAACAAAACCAGAAGCATCAACTAGCCAATTCATCATTTACTACTATCTAGGCTCTATCCAAATAAATTGTTCCAATAGTCATCACCAGTGTTCTTGCTGCAGCACATAGAACACCCACAAAGAGCACATGCAGCACCCAAAATGAACTCTCCAAATGGTCAAGTAATATCGCTGGACCATTTCTATGTTAGAAGAACAAGAGAGGGGAAAGAAAAAAGAGGAAACTACAACATATATGTTACTTTTAGTACCTGCTTATCTCCCTAACCAAGCCAAACCCCAATATTCAGAGGATAACTTTCCAACCAAACTCAAAACAAAAATAGAAGCCTAAAAATCACATTCCCATCAATCATAACCAGCATCAGCTCGGACATTGCCACTTTGTCGACCATGATAATTTCCTCTGCCACGCTTTGGATGACTTTGGCTTCTATCCTTATATCTCGGACCCATATTATTAGACACATCTTCAATCTTTTCACCCCTGTTATTGTTGTAAGGTCCAACAGGCTGGTATTCATAATGAGCATTTTGCCTGTGCCTTTCCGGATTCCAATCAGCACGAGAGTCACGATTTGCACTTGGTCGATTATTCTGATTTCTGTTCCTCCTAAACTCTGAAGAAACATGCTGCTTGTTGTGCAGGTCTTCATTCATGGGATGAGTTGATTCATCTGCAACAGAAACATCACTTGGGGAGAAGGGACGTCCTTTATATGAAGAATGTTTCTTTTCCTTCCCATGTCCTTGATGCCCTACATTCACTGCTCCTGAGAAAACCTGATTTTCTGACTCAGGTTGATCTACCTGATTATTATTACTAATATGTTGTGCAATATGAATCCGAGGCTGGGATGGATGATTCTTCTTGATAAGTCCACTAGCTTCTCCTGTATAGGTCTGATTGCTAATAGTCCTACCACCTCGCATACTGTTAGTTGGCAGTGAATTTGATTTTGGTTGCCAATGTGATGATGTCCGTTCTTCAAGACCTTTACTTTCTCTAGAAGAAGCAAGTTTCTCAGTTTGATTTATGCTAGCGTCTCCCACTTGATTACGGCTCCTATCTGTTTCCCAGCAATTTAGGTTCTTCTCTTGCTCATTATCATTTCCCCTGTTTCTCTCACCTTTGATAGGATGTCGTTTTCCTTTACTTGTAACTCCCAGATCTCTTCTTTGAGGTGAAATGACAGGTGCAACTGCATTGGATTCATTTAAAATATTACAAGAATCAGAAGAACCAACTTCTCTAGAAATATTATGATCTGCTTTCACTGAATTTAGATCAGTCTTCACAAATTGGTATTGGCTCCCCTGAGAGCTTGTGTTAGTGTTTGATGTGGAAGATGATGATACATTCTGCCAACCCTTTACATGAGAATCAGTTGCGCCCCGTCGACGCCATGCACCATGAACTTTTGACTGCTTGTTATGCTTAGAATCTGCCCATTCAGACTCAACAATTGACTCTTCATTCCCAGTTGCTGAACTACCAGGCTGCAGATTTACAGAGTTTAACAACTGAGGTTCCACTTTCTCACCAGTCTCATCAGATGTTGACAGTCCAACAGAAGATGTAACTGATTGCTGGATACCACCCTGCTGAGCCAACTCTTTGGCTACTGGCTTTGGTACATACCTCTCCATTTCAGCCCTTTTGTTTTTAAGATTACTCTGCGCATGATTATCACCTTTTGTAGAAGTGACAGATTCTTCAACAGGTTTTTGACTCATTTCAGGTCCAGGTTCTGATTTATTTTGAGACCGAACTGGTGCCCACATGACATTGTCATTGCCATGATATTTATCCAAATACCTATTACTTTGCTGGTTTCTAGGAAACCTACGGGATTGCTGCTGAGGCTTCCGGAGATTGCTTACTTTACTATGAACTCCTTCATTATGTGAAGAACAGTGTAGATCAGAAGACCCTGTTCCATCACTAGCTGTGACTGGAGTTCCAACTGGTGCAGAGTCCACATCTGATTGAGATGCATTACAAATCTCATTTTCAGCAGACAGATCCACAGAGTTGATATCATTTGAAATTGGAAGTGCCAGAGCAGAGGCAGATGGAGCACTGTCAAGCTTGTGCTTATTTTTACTATTCCGGTTACTTTTCCTTCTCTGCTGTACAGACTCAGCTACATTATTAGAGATACTTGGCAAACTTGAGTCAACTCTTGACTCCATCTCTGCTGGAGGAACCACAGTAATACAAGGAGCTACCTCAGTAGAATCCTCTAAAGACTTGGATGCATCAAATGCAGCAGATTTCTCACAAGTGTTCATCTGTGGGGAACCATTTAGCCTTGGTTTATGGTTGTTGCGCTTATGTCTGGATGGACCAGGTTCATTCACTTGAGGGGCTGGTTTATAATGAGAGTGACCAGCATTATGCATTTCCTCTTTTAGAGGTAATGAGGGACCATGTAAAATGCCAGGGTCCAGATTGGCAGCCCTCAACGTATGAATGGATGAACCAATGTCAGCAACTGGTTCTTCACTACTCCACACACCAAGTTTTTCACTAACTTGGGTAACAATAGCTGCACTGGAGGCCAGATCTGAGTTCAGGCACTGAGAATCGACATGCGTTTGTGAGACGTCTATCTCATGCTGGGATACTCCAGTAGGAACTGCATTCTCAGCAGTCAGACTTGGACCACTAATTCCTTGGGTACGACGATTCAACTCCTCTAGCTTAGCTAAAGCTTTAGCCTTCTGCTCTCTTGTCCGTTCTTCCTCTTCCTTCTGCAGTTGAATGGCCCGTTGTTTTGCCAATTCTCTCATTTTAGCACGCTAACCAAAATAAAAGGAATACGACAGTAAATTACTTTTAAAAATAGCAAAATTTTCTGAATAACCAATGACCAAGACAACCATGACTAAGAACCTGTGCTTGAGTATCAGTAGAATCAAGTCCTTCACTTGAAGATTCTCCCTCAATACTTCCTAAGGAACCCTCTGCCGCTGCAATGGTAGGATTGGTTTTGCTGTCTTGAACATTAGGAGGAGGAATAGCATTAGCTTCATGGACATTAAAAGACTCAGCAGCAACAGGTTTCTTATGGCGCCCATCAACATCCAGACTATTGAACCTTCTTTTACTGACATCATTATGTTTACTGCGCACTCCCTCATAAGGTCTCCTACAACAATGCATAGGTTAATAAGAGGATGTTAAAATAGCTAAGGAGAAGGAAGCAATCCTCACAAACCTTGAACCAGATGTAAGATCAGATGTTCTATCCCCAGCTGAAACATTCATTTCATGGGCGGGAAAGACATTTCTTCCTGAGAGAGATGGAGACTTCAATAAGATACAATGCACATATAAGCTTTAACCAAAAGTACTATACTACTATTATGAGCACTATGAGTTATAGACCTACCTTTTTTTCCCTCCCAGTGAGATGTATTTATCCCATCATTTCGACCATCAGAAGCACGTGCTTTCTCATTCAAACCTTCAATTTTCTGCATCAAAGAGGAATCTCTAACGCTGGTTGTCAAACCCCTTCCACTTGCAGAAGATGGTTGTGACATTCCATGAAAAGATGGCTCCAATTTTTTTGATGAACTATCTTTGCCTGCCACATCAGCTGCACTTCCAAATGACATGACCTGGTCTGAGCTGTAACCAACACGATCATCAATGTTGCACGGAGAAGAGTTCTCAACTAGCATGTTGCCTGGGTACAATTCATCCTCACTACTATGGTCAGCACCCCACTCATTCTTCCGGTATGACTTTGCAGGCTGTCCTCTTTCCTTATGATGTATAGTTTTTGATGATGTAGCCATGTGTTCCTTATTCTCTCCTCGCTCTTTTGCATCAAACTCGTTATTCTGCTTCAGAAGAACTTTATATTGTCCAGGGGGATCATCAGAATGAATACTTTCAACTTGAGCAGGTAATGTTTTACCAGTTGCACTAATACCAGTCTTGATATGAGAATTGTCTGTATCGGGAGTATTTAGGACTGGATATCTATTATACATTGATGGGCCACTTCCCGTGCCCTTAAATGGAGCTTCCCGCTCATTGGAATTACGATAACCCATTGGTGGTCCATAATATCCTTCAAAAGGCACTGGACCATGGTAAAAGCCAGGCCTGAAAGGCATTCCAGGTCGTACAAAAGCATCAGCCATGTGAGGTCTGAACATCTCTCCATTTTTTGGCCGGGTTCCCCTGGGCCCAACTCCTGGCAGAGGAACCGACTGAGAATTTGCTAAAGCTGCAGGTGGGATCTGAGGGCAGTAATAAGGGAATGGTTCAACAGGAAATCCGCCAGGTCCAACAGGAGGAACAGGAGCTCCATACGGAGGTCCGGGAGGAGGCCCTCTATACCAAACACCAGCAGGACCATTCATAGGAGGGCCACCCCAGGCATCAAACTGTGGAGGTGGTATGTTAGGATTATGATATTTTTGGGGCTCACAGTGCCACTTCTCCATATTCGGTGGTAGCCCATCACCACCATTTTGTGGACCATCTCTGCTCCATGTGTTAACAGTTCCAGTGTTGACATCTGCACCTGCAAAATATTACCAAAACATTAAATTAAATATGAGAGTAAAGACAGTACTAAAGTTGGTTATCAGATAACTTCGAGAGCAAAATCCTCACCAGGTTGAGATGCTTCAGCCCACTCCTTTTTCTGGACATATCTGCCAGAAGCAGAACTAGGACGGCTATGAGAGCCCTGATCTGCAGGTGTTTTTAAAACAAGAAACCAAAAGGAGGTTAAGAATCATCATAAGAACACCAATACCACATAGAAGAGGTCAGCCTTTATATAATCGAATATGTGGGAATCAAGTACCAAATAAAAAAAAATGGAGTAACACCTCAGACAGCAAATGAACTAAGGTAACATCTTGCCAATTCCATGAATCCAATTACACGCCCATTAAGAATCAAAAAAGAAGATGGCTAACTCTTTCAAGGTTTCGAATAATAAATATTTGTAGGTTTCAATATAAATTGAAGAACCAAAATAGAAGGCCAAAATATTGAAGTTAAAAAAAGACTAATTCTATGTAGGAGCTCTAAAATCAGGCATCCTCGGCATAAATTCTAGATCCATTTACTTTGTCATCCCACATAACCCTTTATTGTTTCCTGGGGTCTATAAATACCTAATAGCATCTCAATTTTGTATTGGATGACACAGCATTGACCTGATGTTTAAATCTTTAATTGATGCCAAAAGAACTTTAAAAGAAGTATAGGGCCTTCATTCATGGTGAAGTTCAAGGTTTTAGGAGCAAACAAAAATGAATTTTATGTCCTCAAGGAAGAACACAAACCCATCAGCTTTTCCACAAAATTTTCAAACATATAAACCATTTTGCTGAAGATGGCATATACCCAAGGATACGAGGAAACCTAAAGCAAGTAGCATATAAGGAAGAAAAATAGCCGAGGTTTCCAAGTGAAATAAACATAATAAAACAAAATGAAATCTCAGTAAGATGTAAACATGCATCATTAATATCATTGCACTGTGCTAGTGTAAGGTGCTCTCTACTCATTTTCACCAATTTCCTACCTTATTGATACCAAAAAAAAAACAAAGAGAGCGGCATCTAGAACTATTTGAAAATGACAGAATACATCAAAACAAAGTACTTCCACGTTGCAAAATGCTGAAAATAACATTAAACAAAAATAATAATGATACATGCAAGGCAGAAGAGGAATCCACATATCTAGAAAAGAAATGAAAATTTAAGTGCAAAGATGATCACCTTGTGACTCATGATTCTTAGCAGAGTTCTCCTTACTTGAACTAAGAGTTGGAAAATCCCCAGAGGTCAAGGAAAACCTATCATTCTCAGAGGAAGTCACCACCTATAGAAGTTAAAAAAAAACAATTACAAGTTGCATATCAAAGGAACAGAAAAGGGTTGTTATACAGTTCTCCCACACCCAAAAACAGGGGAAAAGTGTTACAAGATAGTAACTAGTTTTCCCCAGACTTGTTTAACAGCAAAACACAACTCCTGGAGACTATTAACGGAAAATAAAACCAGGATATTCATTAATAAGCATTCGTAGAAATTAAATGATACCCTTCTTTCAGCAGTTCCAACTGGACCCCGTGAAACTCCTTCAGAAACAGGTTCAGCAAATCTTGAGAGCTGCGAGCTATTGGGTCTTGTTTCTGCACTGTGGGGACGCAATGATGTTTGATTTGATGATGTTCCAGAAGCAGATGAAGGCCTAGAGCTCAGTCCCCAAGCATTACTACTGCGTTCATGTGTTCTCTCACTACCTGCAGTTGATGGTCGACTCCCACTTCCACCAGAAGAAGGACGCCCACTGAGATGGCTTGGTGAACCAGCACTGCCATCAGCATTGGGAGACAATGCTGAGGAACCCCAGGGATTAGAAGCCGATGAGGAAGGCCGGCTTCCCCAACCACTACTTCCCCTATCAAAGATAGACAATTCCTCCAATAAGTTAAATGGTTTCATACTCCTCCCCCACCCACTCTCCTCAATTCCCTTTTTTTTTAAAAAAAAAAAAAAAAAAAAAAAAAAACAACTGAAATATATGGAAAATTTGGCAGTGAAATTTGCCCATAAAATACATGCATACAAGAACTTCTTACTTGGGAACAATATCCACATTTGGATCTACACCATGATTTTCCAATCTAGAAACATTAAATGCAAAAAAAGGTCAGAAAAAGCTTTGGAAACTCGAGGAATGAGAGAAATATAGGACAAAACAAAATACCTTTGGCTTGGTAAGTTCAAAGGTTTCGGAACAGCAACTTTCCCTAAAACAGTCATGCCAGTTCTTCTTGCAGACGCCCATCTACAACAATTTTTTTAAATAAACAAACACACAAAAAGAGAAGTCATTGGAACATGAATTGTTGAAAAAAGACGAGAATAAGCACACCCCACTGCTTTTTTACATATCAATTCAATCAAAATAAGGTCTGCAAATTGCTACTTAACTAGATATGTATAAATAAGTAGAAAGTTGCATTGCAACAAAGTTTGCATTTATATGTCTTTTGCATATATCTCAACAAACTTTTCGTTGCAGAGGAAAATGTGCTTTTAGATGTTATAATCATATAGTAAAATATCCACAATACACAATGGTTCTTTATATTGCCTTTTCTAAAAGACGCAACAAAAGATTAGAATAGATGATAGCATACTACAAGGATTATGTCATTACACGTTAGTTTTGCATGTTTAAAAACCTTAAATTCAGTTTATGAAGAAAAATCTCACATAAATGCAGATAGCAATCGAACTTTTAAACAAACTTGACTTCACAATAAGCATATCTTCATGATTCCACAATTCAGTCAAACTGACCTTAAGTCAAAATCCAGCCTTTTCAAAACAAGCAGATTCCTGTGGAAGATTACTTCAAATTTTCCACATACCCAAATTGGTAAAAGCCTAATATGATTCCCTCAGTAAATAACCTATGTCAAATACAAACAAGGCACAAAGCTCTGAATACTCTTTACTCTCACCCCTTTATTCGTTGTTATAGGCCATATTATCTTGACAAGGGCAAATTCTCACGATAACACCTGATTTTGAAACCTAAGTTTTACACTTCAACCAAAAAGTTCACAATTGACATTCCCAAATTTTCAAAAGTCCCAAAAAATGCACTTCAGTCTGTACTCCTTTTTTTCTTCTTCCTCCCTTTTCTTCTACCTTCCTCATTCATTTACATATTCAATCACAAATTTGCTCCCCATTTACATTATTTAGTTTATCTATTCTTTCTCATACCAAATTTAACACCCATATACAATTCCCCCACAAATTCTTAGACATCATTGGAGTAACCAATAGAAATGAAAAAATGTAGAAGAGAAGAGATGTGAAGAACAATAATCCCGCTAGCAAAATCTGTACTGACAATTTCTCTCACACACGAACAAGACAGACAACCCTTTGGTGAAAGGAAAGGCCTAGCATAGATTTGGTGATAGATAGGCCTTGAGAGACCTTGGAAACAATTTAGAGAATTTTTTGGCCTCCTATCGTGTTTGCCTTGCTGTCGCATCCACCCTTTGGTGCAACTATGGCAGAACAAAGTTTGGTGAAACGATTTGAATAGGTTTGAAGAGATCTCCATAGATTTCAGGAATTTGAAGAATTTGGATAGGATTGTAGGAATTTGAAAGTTTGTGACAAGTATTTGAGTAGATTTGTAAGGATGTATTTATCTTGCAAATCTATTCAAATTTGTAAATACACGGGGAAGGAAAAAGAAAAAGGAAGGGCAAAAATCCTACCTCTGATTTCTTTTTTTTTTTTTTTTTTTTTCCTTATTAGAATTTGAAAAACCGAGTGTCTTAATTGGTCTCACATCTTCATCCCCATCTTGCCGCTATCTTCTCTTGTTAAGACACAAAATTTAAGAAAAACCGTGAAACTACAGCCATTCCACAATACCATGCTATTATAATTCCACATTCTTCTATTGCCAGACTTTCACAAGCCTCTTATTGGAGAAATAAAACAAAATTTTGAAAGTATTTTTCACAATAAGTAAACGCAGATATAGTCATTAATTCATTAGTGACTTAAAAATAAAAAGGGAGAGATTTCCATAAGGAAGAATTATTTATTACCTTCGTTCTCCTGCCAAAATATTTGATGTCATCTTCCAAATAGCGTGCCAAGGTCATCCAAACAACTTTGAAGCAGTCTGTACAGCAAAATGATACAATTCAAATAACACTCCATGCACTTGAATTGAGACCATACATGTAAAAGAAATTTGTACCTTGAAATAAAACATTTTTCATATATATATATATATATATATATATATATATATATCCCATGTCTCATGCAAGAAACAAGACTTTTTCATTTTTAAGGAATTATAGGAAATGTACTTTATAGAGTAAATTTGAAATTTTGTTATCTTCTAGACCATAAAATGCTTGGATTATGAAATAGACTTCCTTGCTTACTTTTCCTATCTCTTGATTTAGTCATAAAGAGTAAGTAAATTGTGGACCTCCTCATTATTCTGAAATGGTAACCAAATTTCATGGTGGACCTCTTCATGGTTCTGAAAAGGTAACTAAAATGCATGTCTATTTTGATTCAAAACCTAAAAGACGGAAAAAATCTATATCTCCAAAAAAATAAAAATGAAGTACCAGAGTAAGTATAAGTAAGCAAGTATGGACTTCCACCATGAAGTAACATAACTGCTCCACGAGTCATACCTCTTCTCCAGTGTCAGAATTTATGCGGGTAAAGGACAAATAACTTCACCGCTAAAAATCATTTGATTCCACTTAAACAAACTAGAAACAAATTGTTCAGAAATCAAAAGATGAAGTTTTAAACGAAAAAGCGCTATTCTAACCGAGGAAAATTTCTCGAATCCACTGATCCCTTCATAAATAACACTAAAGAATGACATCCATAAAAAATCCACGTGAAATCCCCTGAAGTAAAATCAAAACACCTCCAAATTAACCACCTCTTTCGTATTTCCATCAAAACCCTAGTCTTTAAAATATAAGGTAAAGAGGAGCTCTCGAGATAATAACCCACATCCCAACCAAAAAGTTGAGACTTTAAAAGACGTCACCAACACGAAATTGACAGAATTCCAGTACAATAACCTCCCGAACTGGGTTTTCCGATTATTTCCTAGTGAATATATTTCCCAATAACTACGTACCTCTAAACGATTTAAACAAAAACGTAAAAAATTAACACATCCAACCCCCCGAATGTAAATGATGAACATTCGCCCTCAAAACCTTACCTGAGAAAATGAAATGAAAGAAACAATTCGGTGGGGTCGATTAAAAGCTCCGATCTGCAGGGCTTCTTTTTCCAAAATCCCAATACAAAATAGAAATAGAGATAGAGAAAGAGAAAATTGATGTTGGGAGAATATATCTATCTATATGTAGAAATTATAGAGAGAGAGAAAGAGAAAAATTTCCAGAGATGGTAGTTCCTCTGTACGAAGACGACGATGAGAAGGGATCGGAGAGAGTCGCGGGGGTTAAGTGGGTGCAATCCAGAACGGGGGGTATTGGGTATTGGGTAGTGGGTATGGTAATGGTATGGATTCCGTCAGGCTTCAGCTGGAAGTTGTCGAACCCTGACTAGACTATGGTTAAGACTTTCTCTCTCTAGGTTTGACACAAAATCAAGAATTTATTCTTTCTTTTTTTTTTCTTTCTTGAGTTTTGGTATCATTGCATAAATTTATCTTTTTATATTTGTTAATTTTGGAATAATATTTAAATAAAAAAATATATATATATATTCATACATAAAATTATTATAAATGAAAGTGTGTCTTATTATACAATTTACAAGTTTATTTATAATAATGGTGAAAATAAATTTAATGTGTATAGATAAATATTTTCTATATTTATTATTTTACTTAAATTTTATATTTAAAATATATATATATATATATATATATATATATATTCATACATAAAATTATTATAAATGAAAGTGTGTCTTATTATTTATTATATATATATTCACGAATATGTCAAACTTGACTTCATATATCATTCATAATACATTTTTTCATTGTGTCAAGTTAAAGATTTCTCATTATGTATAAGTTAGAGGGTCAAATTTGCTAATTATCCAAACAAAAATCATAAAACAATAATTATTAAAATTCTAGTAGTATAAATAGGTATATAAAAAATAAATTTCTCAAGTTTGTCATATACAATATATGTAAGAATATAAAATTATTTATTTTAACGCATAAATAATTACATTTAATTTTGAATATTCTCGTGTTAAACATACAAATATAAGACGTCATATAAGTTAAGGTGAGATCTTTCCAAATACCCGAGTAAGAGTTAATGAAAAGAACATCCTTCAACTTCAAGGGCAAGACAAGTTCACCAAACCTCTCACGGGTTACCTGAGTGAGTGCACTTATAACACTTATCGGTCAAGGTTTCCTTTCTTGCATCATATATGTGTTTTTATATATATATATATGTATGTATACAATTTATATTTGGATTTGTTTTCACATTTTAAAGCTTTATTTACAGTAAATTTCTAAAGAAATAAAAATGTGAAAAATATTCACCACTTATACATAAATTTCATCTCGTGTATTTTCTGTAATCCTTGAGTAGTCAGACTGGCTAACAGTATATCTTGAAGAGCAAACCTTAGAAAAAGAGAACAGGTTTCTATTATTCTCCTCTTTTGTTAGTTTGCAATGTCAGCCTTCAAATTAGCAGGCTATCTTGTTCACCTCCGGAAGCTTGCTGGAACTGTTTTAGTGGTGAAATACTCCTCTTTGACATCCTTAGCTGAGCAAAATTTCACCTTTAAACAATGCACCAATCATGATTAGTGTAACTTGAGATATATATATATATATATACATATGTATATATATATTGTTCTGGTAATATTTCACAGAGTTACAATTGAAGAAGGAATTTGTAAAGATTTTGATTGTTGCATTTTGAGATCTTTGATCCCTTCAACTCTTCAAATCACTTGCAGATAAAAGTTTGTCATCAGAGAGAGAGAGAGAGAAACGAGAATAGATATGGTAATACCAGATAGAGGATTAAATTGCAATTTTGTGTTATAGAGGGAGTAGTCAATAGGATGTAAAGGTCTAATAAGGGAATGATATTTCACAGTAGGATTGTATTCTTGCACCAAGGTAGGTGTCCAAATTGACTTATTAGATATGACAAATAAAGAACATAGATCCTCAAAGGTAACAACAAGATTCTCAAATTGACTTCAGCATGTGAATCATTAACCACAAGACGAGCAAAACGAGTTTATATTTGTATTCAATCTTGATGACAAACAACAGGAGTTAAAACAAAACCCAGAAAAGAAAAATCAAATTCCTGAGACCAATTTCAGAACTAACTTATTTCAGCACAGCATGTAAGTTGTTGTCTGAATTGTTAGTAATTTTTTATTTTTTTATTTTTTGTAATACTAAGATTGTTAAAAGTTATTAAAGAAACTAAATTAACTTCATTTAGAAAATACCACTTTTTGATAGCACAGATGCTTACCAGTGAAGCATATGATCGTAACAATGGCTTGATTAGTAGCCAAAGTGGCTTAAATATGAAAGGAGCATCCACGAAAAGCACTTGACCTAACCGCCTTGGGTAGTAATAGTAGAATACATCAAACTGCCATAGAATTAAAATGATTCAATTGTAGAGATCAAAGAACCTGAAAGTGAAGTAGTCGACTAGGTAAAAGGGCTATAAAAATGCATTCAAACATGTTTTATAGAGTAACTTGTAATTTTGCCAAAACTGTCAACATACAAAAGGGAAAATGAAATCTCAAAGCAAGGTGTCATATTAAAAGTATAAAAGGATGACTTATAATTTCAGTAACAAACACAATCATGATATCAAACTTGTTTGGCACATAAGAAAATGAACCCACAGAAAGTAACTAATTAGGAGAATAAAGAAAACATAAGTATGGATATTAAGACAATTGCAACATCCGCTATTTGATAGTATGATCTGAATTTACATAACTTCTCATAAAAAGCAGATCAACAGTGAAAAGTAGTAAGAAATGAGTCCAGAATTACCACAAACGTTATGAACTTAAGATCAGCATTTTCTGTGCCAAACCCTCTGAGGTCAATTATTCCAAGTATCTGATTCTGCTCAGGTGGAAGCATACTTAAGGCCTTCTCAATGAGATATACACACAACTTCTCGTCCTCATAAGGGGCATACTCCTACATGATGCAATCAATATATCTAAGTGTTGATATAGGATGAAAGAAGTTTGCTTGAATTGCTGAAGAAGAGAGGAAAATAACTACAAATTGAATTCCATAAGCAAACTGAAGTATAAAAGAAAGACACACAATTAAACAAAAAAAAAGAAGAAAGAAGCTAAACAGGAATAGTGGGGTAATTAAACAAGCAAAGAAAATAAGAATGGTTAAATGCAGATGACAGTTATAAAGCTCAATTCGGGTCATGAAATCAAGCTACATCTCTCCACCCTTTCTCATTTTTGTGTGTGTATATATTTGTCAAGTCATCTTTCACTGATAATTGAGCAATATATTCTTGTTCTAGCTGTTTATATGATCATTCTTGGGTAAAGCATCAAACTAGAGATTCCATTATTAACCAGAAAATCTCTTTGAGTTTGAAATAAAAACTGGATATCGTGTAACTTACACTCATTTAGCTGATGAGCTCTATATTAAATCATAAATTTTGAAGAAAAGATTCACTGGATAGCTTAATGAAATTCTTTTTCTGGTCAAGTCCCTATAAAGACTTCTTTTGGTATCAGTTTTTAAGATGACAAAGAGTTAATTATCCACTTTATACATGTGCAGTTGCAAGGTTTCCAATAATTCATTTAACTAAGACTCACTGCTATATTGAGAAAACAATGGCATCAAGAGCTGGGCACTGAGGTTGAGCACTGTAGTTTTATAAAGAGCTTCCAGGATATGTTTACACTTAAAGTCGATAAGCAAGGATCTCAAGGCTGCCATACAACCTTATCTTCAGTACTTGATAAATGTTCCTTTCCATAGGGAAATGATCAGTCTTGTAGCTTATGCTCTTCTTCTTACACACAGAAGCTTTTTGATCTTTTACTGTTGACGTTTGTTTTGATCAGTTACATTTTGAGATCTACCCAACCCTAAATTGGTGATTGAGTTCAGCTTTAGTTGGTTTTAAAATGAGCTGATAAAGGGACATGGAATTTTGATGTACGGGACCTAAGTGAAGGATTATCATACTATTTAACCAATTGTTTTAGATCTTGGTTTAGAGTTGCTATTAAATTCTGCATCCCTATTCAGCTTGAGGAATGAATAAGTAAAAACTTACAACTTCATTTAACAAAAAATGTCAAAAAGGAAAATAAATTTAGCACAAAATTTGGCAGCACAGGGATCAGAAAACAAATATCAATGAATTTATTATTCCTTCCTCAGACTTACCCCAGGGATATGCTTGGACACATCAACTATCAGAACAGGTCTATTATGGACATCGAGAAGGTCATGGACATAGGATTTGCCACTTTTTGCAACAGAGCTCACTGACTCTTCTGATAATTCTGATACACCGAATTCATGACGCCATCTCTGTTAAGGTAGAAGATACATTTGAAGTACACAACATAATGAAACATACAAGTATTCTGCATTGTGGTTGAAAATTCATAAAGTCAATAAGCACTAAAACATTGATAGTGACAATATACATGCAGCGGATAGTGACAGAGGAACTAGTACTAGATATGTACTAAAAAAATTAAAACAAGTTCATATATATATATACACTCTTGCTTATGGTAAGTGAGTAGGACAAACAATGCAGCTCTTTGATTCCAAATTCCTCTTAAACCCCATAAATTAGAATAGGATCTACGTTGTGAGGACACTATTTGTTCTTCATGTTTCTGCACATTGATATTTTTGTTGATGAATCAAATAATGATGATAACAATATATTGAGAAATAGACTGGTCTATTTAAGGTGGTTGAAGTTAGTGGTTACTATAGCTTTTGCCAATTTGGAGATAGTCTCGTCAACCGAAAACTTCCTGTCCTTCAAGAACCAGTGAATCATCTCTTCATCATCTCTTCCATTTTTTCCCACAGGAAGACTACTATAATCTTTGGCAAGTTTCTCCTTCACTTTCATCACCAGCTGTGGTATTTGAAGCATCAGAAGTCATGAATTTGGAAAATCCTTTCTCAATAACAACAGTGTAACAAAACAGAGATGCATAAAATATAAAGCCAATAGAATTCAACATGTAAGATTTTTTTTATAAATAGGAATTTAATACATTTTCCTTTAGGTTGTTCTTTCTCGGGTTTAATAACTCTTCTACCTGACTAGTTAAATATCTCGATTTATGTTTTTTAAATTTCGAAGCTAAAATTAAAGGTTATTTATATTTTTTTACACCTTTTCCTATTGTATACTATTTATTAAATTTTGCAGCTAAATTTACAATTTTCTTTTCACATTTTTGCTTTTCTTCCACATAAGCACTTTGTCAAAGATAAAATATTTGTCATCAAATAAGGTTTACATGAATCAGAAGAGGAAAAATAAAGGGGGGAGGGGGTGATGTTGGGTTTGCTGCGAAAATTACATTATGTAAATTATTCAACTGTTATGTGTATTGACACAGTTCAAGGCAGAACTTGTGCAGAGAAGAATACAAAGAAAAGGAAGAAAAACATATAATCTGACTAAATACGCATAATGAAGCTAAGATCAAGCTGTTTCATGACACCACATCCAGAAAAGATCTGTTTTGCAATAGCCAACTAGGTAGTTAAACTTTTAAAGCTAGTTTTCATGGTTTGTGGGTTGCATAGAGCATAGGTAACATGGAAGAATAATACACAAATTTTCTTTTGCAACTTATATTTTTCAAAGGATCTCAATTAGAATGCAAGATTGATATTTTTATTAATTTAATGTTAAATTACTTAAAATTTATTGATCCATCACCTAAGTCAGCTCTTACAATAAACCTAACTTGTGAATTGAGATGCAGTAAGAATTGACAATACCATTACATGATGGAGTTGATTGCAGTTACAAACATGAACAGCCTATCCTTTTTCTTTTTTCTTTTTCTATATACTGAATTAATGGAAGAGGCTAACAGAAAGAATTTACAAAAATTAAAATCATAATACCTGAATTTGATTATTCTAATTCCTATAAGAATCAACATTTTCCAACTAGATAGTAATTACAGTATCATCTTATTCTCCAAACCCCCAGAATCTTCATTTTCTTTTCTTTTTTTTTTAATTGAGGGTTCAAGAAATATCTATCTCCAGTGGAATTTCAGGAAATGATGAGTGTAAATCTGATTCCACCAAAAATTACTCATAAAATAAATGATTCCTTTTCCAGATTTTAATTTTTTATGGAGGGGCGTAATTTCTCGTCAAAGCATTGCATACACCAATTCGCCAATTTCCATCCTTTTATACCCACCTCCTCGACAAAAAAAAAAAAAAAAAAAAACAAAAAAAAAAATGTAACTAACTACACCACAATTGAAATCAAGAAGAACAAACAAGCTCCCACTTGAATGGTGGAATGAACTGCAAAGAAAGAAAAGAAAAAACAAGCACCTTGTGGGCATACTTCTCTGGAATAGAACTGCAATTTCGCACGCTTAGTCTTCCGATTCCAACCGGTTTTCTAGTAAAGCTGTGAGCACCAACATTGAAATGGGGATTCATAGAAGGTCGGAATCGCAAGTGAAATGCCATGGTCGACCAATTCCTTGAATGGATTCCAGAAAAGCTTTGTATATATCCATGGAGTTCCTCCAAATGTGTCTTGTGTAGAAAGTATGGTGAAATTTGAGGCCCCAGCTGGTTTGGAAAGTTGCGTGTACGTCATATTGTAGGCCTATCTCATGTCACGTGCCCTTTCTATGTTTTTTTTTTTAATGGAATATTCATTAAGATAAAAATATTATAAAAGTAAATGATTAAAATCTATTAACGAAATACAAAGAAATCAACAAAAACTAAAGAACTCACATTCCTCATTCTCTCTCTAAAGTTTTTTCTCTCAAACCCTAGCCCTCTCCCCATGAACTTCACCATTCCTCATTCTCTCTCTAAAGTTTTTTCTCTCAAACCCTAGCCCTCTCCCCTCTCTTTATCTCATCTTCTTTTCCCTTGCAGCTGCCGCCAAACTCCTCATTTCTTCTCTCATCTTCTCTTGTTCTTCTTTCTTTGTCCCTGCCCCTCCCTTTTCCACCGGCCTACTTTTCCCTTGGGGAAGAAAATATTTTTTTTTTTTTTTTGGCCCCCTCCGGGTGGGTTTTTTTGTCCTTTTTTTTTTTTTTTTTTTTAATTTTTTTTTATTATTGTTATTCTTTTTCATCTCATTTGTTTGGGTTTTTACTGATATTTAAATATCTTTTTTTTTTTTTTTTAGAAGAAAAAAATTTTAAACCCGGACTGGATCTGGGCCCTTTGTTCGTATTCGTATTTGGTTTTCTTTTTAGGTATTTTATAAAATCTTTGATACGCCCATGATTGATTAGACTACTGTTGAAGAAAGAAGACAGAATCGAACTCTCTTCGCAAATGAAGTATGAAAATGACAGTATGAAGACCATAGATTTAGACAGAATATATGTTATTTTTATTTTTTATGTATCCCTAATTTTATTTAGGGTTTTCTTTGACTCATCTAATTTTTTTAGATTGAGTTTTATCTCTGCACCACTTAGTTTTAAGTTGATGTTTTGTATTTCCGTGAATGATTTTAGTCATTCACTTTTGTAATTTTTTTTTTTAATGAATATTCCACTTATCAAAAAAAAAAAAAACTAAAACTAAGTGGCGCAAGGAGCAAACTCAACCTAAAAAATTTAGGTGAGTAGAGAAAACCGAAAAAAAATATTGAAATACAAAAAAAAATAATAGATATTCTGTCTAAATCTAGGGTCTTCATACTGTCAATTTCAAACCTCATTTGCGAAGAGAGTTCGATTATGTATTTTCTTTCTTCAACAATAGTCTAATCCATCTTGGCGCATCAAAAATTTCATAGAATACTTAAAAAGAAAACCAAATACGAATACAAACAAAGAGCTCAAATCTAATCCAGGTTTAAAATTTTTTTCTTCTAACGAAGAAAAAAAAGTAAGCTGATATTTAAATATCGGTAGGAGACTAAATATATGAAATGAAAAAGATAGCAATAATACTAAAAAAAATAGATGAAAAATAAAACAAAGCAAAAAAACAAAAAAAAAAAAAAAAACAAAAAAAAACAGTGAACAAAATTATTTCGGCCAAGAAAAAAGTTTTAACGAAAGCTAAACTGGCCAAGGGGAAAGAGAGGTGGCGGCTGGCAGAAGAGAAGAGGGGAGGAGAAGGGGGTCGGCGGCTGCTGCCCTTTCTATGTGTCCATGTGCATTAGAATATTAAAAATCAATTATATTTGTTAGAGATTTTTGTCTTTTTTAAAAAGAAATTTGTTTTTTTTGGTAATTTTTTTTGTGTCTTATAGTCACTTATGACCCAATTAAATCGGAGTTGAGCAGCATCTCATCTACTCCGCTATTGGTAAGGTTTGAACGGCTTGTTAGGAGAAAACTCTCTAGGAAAAGTTCGAACCTCTATTGAGGAAAAATTCGAGATTTTGAAATATAATTGGAACAAAGAAACAGTACAATTTATATTTCTTGGAAAAATAAATTAGTTTACAATTTAAAATTTAGAATATTAAATTTATACTAAATAATTAAGTTGAGTTCAATTCAACTCGGGTCTATTTTGGAATAGACAAAATCAGAGACAACAAAACACAAAATAATTAACTCAAAAAAGCTTCAATAGTGGAATTCACTCATATATATATATATATCCATGGAGTTCCAACTTCCAAGCGTGTCTTGTGTCTCAACTGTCGTGTCTTCCTATTTGCAGAGGAGCACCGGCAACTGCTGAAGTTTCTCTTTTTTCAAACGTATTACCGATTCACAGTTCTTGAGGGAGGCAATACTTGGGATGTAATGGAAAAATCGGGAAACTCCACTTAATACACCGTCATATTCCCAAATCTTCCTGAGAGTTCCCAATTCAAGATTGTAAGTATAAACACTTCTACTTCTTCCATTACACTGAAATAACATTACTCCGTTTTCCATTGCAATTACGTTAAAATCAGATATCATCCGCAATCTAGGGTTAGGAAACTCATGAGCATCCATAGTAATATTGTGGGTTTTAATCCAATCATTATTCGGAAGAGCCCAAATATTGAAGGTGATAGCAATAGGCGTAGAATCAATAATTCCTGCAGCTTCAATTTGAACAAATGATAAACGGCCATTGATGTTGGTAATATCCATGTTCTTGTGATTCTCTAGGCAACCATCAAGGAAATTTGGGTGTGGGTGTACCAGAAAACTGAACTCCTCCTTTTCAATATTGAAAGACAAGATCAATCTTTCACACCGACCTAAATATAGCTTCCAATAAATATTTGCATTATCTATCACCACAGGAGGGAGAAAAATACGGCAAAACCCCATAGATTTAGACCAGTTTAAAGGTCTGCGGCAAGGTTGGGAACCCAAATTAAGTATCTCAAATTCCCTAGGGCAAAATTTATCCAAAATAACACAATATTCCTTTATCCATGGATTGAAAAATAATGCCAAAATTATAGATCTAGTTTCTAAACCATCTATCATCACAGTTTCTCCAGTAACTGGATTATAGATTTTATAAACAGGGGCGTTACCTGAGACAATTAAACCGTCGGAGGAACAACAGATGTACATTGTATCAAACCTTAAGTTGTAGTCTTCGAAATTGGGAAGACCTTCGAGAAAAATCGGTTCGATTCTTCCTCGTTGCTCCCATTTATCTATTATGATCAGTCTGTTTTCTTCTTTGATCTGCAAATTTTTGTTGGGCTCGTAGAGAATCATTGAAGAATCGCACTCTTTTGATTTGATTAAATGCTTGTCTCTAAAATATTGAGTCGAGATTAAATCCTTCCATCTTTTGCAGACTCTCTGAAGCCTCCACAGCTGATTCGCGGGGATTCTGATGAAGATATTTGTGACTACTTCTTCCGGAAAAAAGAGTTCCATGACTGGTGAATCTTCCTAGAAGACGGCGGCAGAAATATATATTTATACCACCTGCACGTAAAGATTGCTAAAAAATAGGAAAACCTCTTGATCTTGAATATATATATATATATATATATATATATATATATATATATATATATTTTTTTTTTTTTTGATAAATTGATCTTGAATATATATATCTTATATGTTCTCAAAAAAAAAAAATATATCTTATATATATGGTATTAATTGTATTTATGTTACTCTGTTTTGTCCTTTTCTTTTTTTAATTCATTAAACTTTAATTTTATATAAACTTTTTATCATGGTTTTAACTAATTCAAATTCGACCCATATTGAGCCGCTAAGTTCAAACTCTTATTCGGTAAAAGGCTTCATTCTGAATTTTAAGACTTCGTATCAAATAGTTTATTATATGTGTTGTTAGATTTATAGTCACATTTCAAACTCACACGATCAATGACATTTATATAATTGCGAATAAAGTTCTGAATTTTATTTTGATTAATTTAAATTTAACTTGAATTATAATTATAAAATCCTAATATTAAAATGTTTAACGTATAAGTTTCTTAATATATAGATTTCATATACTTTTAAGTATTTGAGGATATATATATTATGAGTAATTATTAAATAATATATAATTTTTTAAACTAATTCTTTAGGAATCCAAATTAGAGTAGGTGTCGATTTTTATTTTTTTATTATAAAAAAAGAAAAAAGAAAACCGTTTTCTTATTGGTTTTGAAAACCTTACTCCAACTACTATAAAAACACTGTTCTTCTTCTTCTTCAAAAAAGTACAATTTTCTGAAAATCTCTCAGCGATCAAAAATGGCGAAAAACATGATCGTTCTCAAGACTTCCGACAACAATATTTTCGAAATCGAAGAAATCGTGGCTAAACAATCCGAGACAATCAATCGGATGATTATAGACGATTGTGCAGATTCCACTATTCCTTTACCGAATATTACCGGCGAAACCTTTGTCAAAATCATCGAGTACTGCAAACGCCACGCTGAGGAGAAGGTAGAAGAAGAATTGGTAAACTTTGATACAAAATTTATCAATGTGGATCAAAAACTTCTGTTCAATCTAATAATGGCGGCAAATTATTTGGAAATAAAGAGTTTATTAGATCTTGCTTGTCAGAAAGTTGCTGATATGCTTAAAGGTAAAACTCCTGAAGAAATTCGTAAGACGTTTAATATTGAAAATGATTTTACTGCTGAGGAAGAAGAAGAAATTCGGAACAGGAATGCTTGGGCTTTTGAGTGAATCAATCAGCATTATTTAATTTGTAGTTTTTAGTTTTTTTTTATTTTTTATTTTATATTATTATCTAACATTATTGATTTTTAATTCTAAATTTTTTGTTTAGTACTTTTTTTTGAATTCCATATATATTTGTAGATATATAAATTTTATTTATATATTTGAATATATAATTAAATATTATTTATATATTTTAAATATATATTTATATTTATATTTTATATATTTGGATATTAAAAGATTTATCCTTAGATGAGTGACATGTGGCAGCTTTATAGCCATTGATTTTCACTCACTCATGTGAACAATAAAAATTTTTCTTTTCGATTATTATTATCTGCAAAATAAATAATCAAAAATATAAAAGTCACAAGATAATATATATTTTGATATTGGGCTCGAATCTTTATATTTCTCTCCCGATTCTTTTTGTCGTGGATCCGAGGACATTTTGGGCTTGTCTCGATCCAATGGATTTTGATTTCTTCCGAGGGACATTTTGGGCTGGATCTCGGAATGGATTTAAACTTCGAGGGCCTTTGGGCTTGATCTCGATCCATCTGTATTTGATTTGATTTCTCCGATGGTCTTTGGACTTGATCTTTGAATGGATTTGAAGGATGCGCCAGAAACTATGGATGATCCTTGAAGGAAATCGTCGGAGTTTCCTTTCTTCTCAGCCACCACCGATTTTACCTCCGATTTTCACCTTACTTGAATGCTTCTCTTGGTCTCTACTTATAGATGAAGAGAGTGACAATCAATGACTATTAGTTTATCATGTGTTTCAATATCTTCAATATTTATTTAAATATATAATTAAATTTAATTAAATAATAAATAAAATTTCAATGTCTACAAATTGCCCCTGAAACTTGTTCAGGGTTAATTTGAAGAATTATTACATGGACACGTTTCAAAGTATCTCATAAATATCAATTCGTATTTGAGTCTACAAGTCCATCTATAAATAGAGGGCAATTCCTCAAGAAAAGGTTACACACACAGACACCCAACACTCACTCAAGAAGCTGAGAAAGTTGAGAGATATTCGAAGGATACCAAACCTCTCCTCTCAAAGCCCAAATCCATTCCGAGACAAAGTCCTAAAGCCCTCGGAAAAAGAAAATCAAATTGTTCGATAGATCGAGATCAAGCCCAAAAGCCCTCGACATCGAATCCATTCCGATATCCAGCCCAAAACGCTCCTCGAAAGAAATCAAAACAATTGGATCGAGACAAGCCCAAAACACTCATTGAATCCACGGATCCATAGAGATTGGACCCTATAAATTTAATTTTATATAATTGTTGTATTCAATTATTATATTTCTTATAATTCTAATTTTACAGGAAATAAATAAATTTTAATTGTCTACAATATTGTTGGAACATTTCAAAATATTTTTAAAAAGATACCTAGTAAAAGATAATATAATATTTTAAATAATAGGCTATTCGAAAAGATAAGTTTATCAAAAGTTTTCATAATATCAAAGACTCTCTTGATATTATACTAAAAACAAATTGTATAAGACAAATATTACTTTTTAGGAAATTGACATCTTATATTTATTTCTCTTCTATTTTTTCTCAATATATATACAAGGTAGACATCTCCACCTAGGTGTTGGATGCCTACATTATAAGTTTTTATTTTTTTTAATCTATAATAAATTTTTTTTCTTTTCATTAATTTATCAATTATTTTTTCTTTATAAATTTTATATAAATATTATAATATTTAAAATATATTATTTAATCATAAAAAATTTTAAAAAGCTGAAAATATTAACAGAATTAAAATATTATTATATAAAATTTTGTAATCTTAAAATAATGAAAGTATTCAATTACTCCTTAATCATTAGTTTACATTTCACCAATTAATCTTATTAATTGGATATGAAAATATGAACAAACAAAGAAGAGAGGATAGACTCATTACATTTATAAAAAAATATTGATCTTAAAGTATTTTAATATTTTAATTGACTTTTATATTTAAAAATATTATTAAATATTTTATACAAATTTAAGTTTATTAATATATTGTTTAAATGAAATAATATTTACTATTTTTTGTAAAGTATGTTTACCATTTTGTGTGACATAAATTTAATGTATATTCGAATGAAGAGAACAAAAAATATAAGTAACTTTTGATATAAAAATAGTTATTTTTTTAAAAAAAAGATAAATTACTATTTTTTTATAATAATCTTACTATCTTTATTTTTAGTAACTTTAGTATATATTGAAGTAAAATGTATGAATATTTAATATAATTAACAGTAATATTAATATTTGTTAATATTTTCTATGACAAAATTTTTTGTTTTTGTTCATAGAAGATGCCTCCCAAAATTTTGGATTCCTTCAATAAATAAGATATGCTAGAACACAATATTATAATATTATAATGATAAATTAGTTGAGAAAATTACTAATCATCATAAAATAAAAAATACAAAGCAGAGAAAATTCTACAAAAAATAGTCCTCCTCCTCTATAGAAATTATGGAGGGACAATTCTTGAGGGAGACAAAAGTTGGGACATAAGAGAGAAATTCAAGATTTGAGCATAACATCTTCCGATCATATTTCCAAATTAACCTTAGGGTTCTCAGTTTAAGATTGTAAGCATAGACAATTCCTATTTCAGTGTCCTGAAACAGCATTTCTTCGTTTCGAATTGTTAATACCTTAAGTACCAATGATAATAAGGAAGGACTTCTATCAAAGCTAAACTTACAAACAGGAATGATAATGTTGTGAGTTCTGATCCAATTAGGTTTAGAGTATTTCATATTGAGAGTCCATATGTTGAAGATGGCGAAGGTAAAAGTAATTTCAATTTGAACAAAAGATAGAAGACCACCATGTATGTTGATAATATGCATATTCTCATGCTTCCGAACCATGTGGCAACCATAGAGAGAATGTAGGTGTGGATGTGGTAGAAAACTAAACTCTTTAGCCAAAATATTGAAAACCAAGATCAATTGTTCACACGCTGTATATCTTAGTAGCCAATAAATATTAGCATTATCTAGCACTAGAGGATGACAATGAACAATAAAATGAGACTGTCTTGGCAAAGATTTGGGACTTTTCAAAGGTTTGCAGCATGGTTGAGAACCTAGGTTTAGCATTTCAAATTCATCAGAATCACCATCATCATCTCCGCTAAATTTATTCAAAATAACACAATATTCCTTTATCTGTGGATTAAAAAATAATGCCCAAAATCTATGCCTAGTTTTTGATACATCTATTATCATATTTTCTCCCGTAATTGGATTACAGATGATAAAAGCACAATCAATCTTTCCATAATTCCTTACTTGATCCATCATCCATCCATGACGACCCCTCACTTGATCTATTTCATAATCCATGACTACGAAACCGCTAAAGGAACAGAGGTTAATCATTGTACCATACCTTAAGTTGTCTTCTTCGGAATCGGATTTGGGAATTCCTTCGAGAAATATCGGTTTGCTTCCTGGTTGTTCCCAATTATCTATTATCATCAGTTGATGATTACCCAAGATGCTATCCTTATTCTTAAATGATCTGTTGGACCCAAAAAGAAACATTGAAGAAGAATCGTGTTCCTTTGATCTGTTGAGATTTGTGTGCCTGTCCTTGAAATACTGCGTCGAGATTAAATCCTTCCATTTTCTACAGACTCCTCGAAGCTTTAACAATTGAAGAGCCGGGATTCTGACGAGAATCTCTATTACTACATCTTCTGGAAAATAGCGTGTCATCAGAGCTACAAGTTTTAATCCTCTAAAATGGTGATAAGAATTCTTAGAATGTAAAATCTGCACAGGGAAGGAGTTTTTCTGAATCAGAACTTTGTTTTGGAAAATTATCATTATATGGAAACAGAGTACTTCAACCTTTATTCCTCGAAGATAGTGAAATAAGGCTGCGGTTTTTATACGATATATATATATATATACATTTTTTTTTTGATAATTATATATATATACATATATTAGATGATAATTATATTTTAATATTATTAGCCAATCTCTTTATTTTTAAAAATAAATATATTATCTTGATTTGTCTCTCTATCTATTCATATATTCATAAATATTTTTGATTTTGTAATTATCTTCTAAATTCGAAACTCATGTAAAATAATACAAGAGATTTATCATCAATATATATATATATCTTAAAATATGATATGAATCTTTAGCAAATTCACAATGATATAGCTCTTTCTAGTCAACTATATAAGATTTTAGGTCAACTCAATCTAATGATATTACAATTTAATGTATATTCAAGTAAAAAGTAAAATATATATATATATAATAATTTTTCATATAAAAATATATTATTTTAAGGATAGATTACTATTTATAATTTTTTATGATAATCTTACCAAATTTTTTCATCAATTTTATTGTAACTAATAAAATGTATAAAGATTATAATAATTTTAATATAACAATAATAATAATAATAATTACTATTGTTAATATTTTCTATGACAAATTTATTTTTTATACTAATCTTACCATTTAAAATTTTTAAAATTTAAAGACGTTTTTATAATCAAAAAGATTAGAATATATTTGAAATAGTTTTACTATTTTTAAATATTACATCATTCAATCTTTTTTACTCCCTCCATTTTTATTGTAAAACTAATGTCATATTTATTGATATTTCCTCAATACACTCTAATTAATTAATGATTTACAAAAGAGTACTCATATTATTATGTTATGATGGTGCATGGGAGCCATTGCAGAGGGAGATGGTTCATGCTCAACAACTTTAGACAAGAAAAGGGCTCATTTTGACTCAATCACATTCTAATATATATATATATATATATATATATATACACACATATATCAGGATAAAACAATCAATAATATGCAAAGCCTCCACATTTTTGATTTATATATTAGAGAATTAATCACTGACATATCAGAAGCAAAGTACATTTCAGTTCAATTTGTACATCTCATTGTTCTTAAAGAGAAGGTGGAATCCTACCTCAAAGAAGCTCCAAGAAGAGGCTAGCTTTAGGAGGGAGGCCAGCATCTTTTAGAGTCATTCCCATTTCATCAACACCATAAACCTTTCTAGGGAAGTTAGAAACTAGTCTGTAATTTCCAAATCCAGGCAAGCCTAATGAGTCAATGTAGTGAAAAATGGCTCGAATTTTGTCTGTACTCGAGAAACTGTGTTCCTTCCTCTCCCCATTTGGAAAACGTATCAAAATCTGTAAATTTGCACACACACACTTCTAATTATTAAACTGAACTGATTCTTTGTCTGAAAAACCTTGCATTAGTAAAATGATTACTACAGAAGAAGATAAACAGCACCTGTGTGACTTGTGCATTTCCTTTTCCACTGGAACTATCTCTATGCAGAACTCTTCCTGTTGTAGTAGATTCTTTCTGTTTGCTAGTAGTTTGCTGCTGCTGCTTTAGAGAACCCTGTTTGATTCTCTGTTGGTTAGACCGATTTATCACAGGAGAAATCTTCCATCTCATTTCTTAATTACAGCCAAGAATTGGGTTACATCACATACCAGTTGGGAGTTTCCTTTGCCTCTGGCATTATTATTACTTTTTTGCGTAGCTTCTCCTGCTCCTCTTGCAGTCTCTTTTGAGAATGGAACTGGTTGCCCTGAAGTTGAACTCTTGTGCTTTTCTCTCTCCTGGAAAATAAGAAAAAAAAAAAGAAAGAAAAAATGAGCAAACATTTTCACCAACTTAGGTCTAAAATGGGAGTTGAATTTCAAGAATGACAAAAATTAAACCTGATCTATCTTAAGGGCTGCAAAATAGGCTAAATCTTGTTCTTCTCTCAATCTACGATCAGCCCTTCTTTTTTCTTCTTCCTTTGCCCTCCCACTACCAAAGGCCAATCCTTGCTCCTCCAATGTCCTTTGAAGCGTTTCCACCAATTCACCAGGCGAGACCGGACCTTCCAACTATAGAAGGAAATTATAATAACAATTTGACAAATCAATACAATCATAATTATAATCAGCACTAATCCCCTTTTGTTATATCATTTTGCATAAAACAGCGTGACAAATGAGGCTGGTTTCTTTGTATCATGAGCAATTCCACTTCATATGAATCATATCAGCATCACACAGTACAGAATTACAAACAAGTCATCCACCAAGAATATAGAGAATCAGAATGCAGCAGATCATGAATGCAAAAAGAAATGAACCCTAGGTAATTTGGGGTCTGGTATAATTGAACATGACAGAGAAGAAAAGGAAAAAAAAAATGGTAATTAAGAACAGGATGACCAAAATATGAATATAAAAATGGCTACTCACTTGTTGCAGAACAGCAATATTATCACCAGAAGCCGGTGCAACCACAGCACAGAAGGGAAAGGTGGAAGCTCTCAAAGTAGAAGCCAAATGCAAACCCTCTCCTGTACTCGCAATTGCAGCCCAACATATAAAATTTGCATCAAGAAACTGAATCACAACCTCAGAGCCCAAAGTCTCTCTACAGAAACCGGGCGTAAACGGATGTTCAGGCGAATGAAGGTACAAGAAGATAAACTTCTTCTCATTCTGAGCCATCTTCAAAGCATCCACAAATCGAACGGCGTAGAAGAAAGGATGCGCCGTATTACCGTACTCCTGCTCGAAACTGTTCAGGAAAACCCATTCTCCTCCTCCGACACCTTGTGAGAAAGAAGTTGGTTGGGAATACGGCAAAGAATAATCAAAAAAAGGATCATTGACAGGAAACTCCGGCGGTGGATGATGAAACGGCGAATTTGGTGAAAGATGTTGAAGATGGTGGTTTCTTCTTCCTCCGATTCCGATTAGGTCCATTCCTTGTTCCATAACTCTCGAAAAGCTACCAAAAATACTCCTAGGAAGACTTACCATTCTTCTAACAACTCCAGTGCAAGCTGCTTCTGCTGCAGATCTTGTGTTTTCCCTAATCATGGAAGAAGACATTGTTGGTTTTTCTGTGAACTCTGGTTAGATTAGTATTTAGTTTTGTTTTTCAACCGAAGTAAAGCGATTTCAGAGACTTTTGCTGTCACTGTTACCATTGAAATGATGGGAATCTCTGCTTTTTTTCTTTTCTTTCATACTTTAATCAAAGAAGGAGAAGAAAGAGAAATTACTGTAGATTTTCATCATCTTCTACATTGTTCATAGAAGATGCCATTAACACGTATGGATTCCAGCCCCAAATATTTGGATTCCAGCAATGGATAATATGCTAGAACACAATATTATAAAATAATAATGATAAATTAGTTCAAAAAATGACTAATCTCAAATAAATTACACCGGAAATGTTTTTAAAAAATACAATAATTAAAGAATAAAAGGAAAAAAAAATATATATATATATTAAAAGCAATATTAAATTGAACTCCTCCGTTACAATATTAAAAGCAAAAATCAATTGTTCACAGGACATATATTTTAGCTGCTACCACCGGAGGATGACCATGAACAATATCAAGTTTAGCATTTCAAATTCATCATAATATCGTACAAATTTATTCAAAAATAATACAATGTTCATTTATCCGTGGATTAAAAAATAATGACCAAATTTACCAAAAAAAAAAAATAATAAAAAAAAAATAATGACCAAAATCTATAACTAGTTTTTATTTTTGATTTTGATACATCTATTATCACTTTTTTTTTTTTTTTAATTTTATATTCACTTGGGTAGCCCGGTGTCTCACCTTATTTTGTGAGACTAATCCGGACTCGGCCTACGTAGCACTCGCAGAGTTCAACTCTTACTCGAGAATGAGGGCCCGACCCAGAACTTTTTTTTAATATGACACTAACCATTTCGGAAGATTCGAAACCTCTATCATCCGTCATGGAGAAAACATATCTATTATCACCTTTTTCTTCCATAATTGGATTATAGATAGTAAATGCTGAATCATTATTTACTTCATCCCTTACATGATCCATGACTATTAAACTGTTAATTTGTACATACAACTCACCCTTTTTCAAGTAGGCCTATAAAAATAAAATATTAATAATTATGAGTTTATTAATTCAAATTTTAATTTTTGAGGTAGTTTTTTAAAAAAAATTAACTAAAAATTTAGAGTTTATTTTTACCACTTAATAATTAAAAATTTGTTTTCACTAGTAAAATTATTAATATAGATTAAACATAAAACAATTATGATAATGAGCCCAAATTATGGTAACTTAGGCCCAAATTCTATTCTCGTCCTATAGATAATGGGCTACTTGATGCTAACACACAAGGCCTAATCCAGTTATCACCTTTAGCTTTAAAAGATCTGAGTCCAAAGCATTTGACTTGGCAGATTGTGAATATTGTATGAGTTCGAAAATTTGACACTCGTTGTGAGTTTCCCTTTAAGAGTTAGAGTGAGATCTTCCTCCGTAAGAGTTCGAAAAACCTCTTCTTACTTCTACACAGGTCGTCAATTCAACATTGGATAAAAAGGAAAAATACTCAACCCGAAACTGCATGTGAGTTGGTAAATAGTTCTCTCTCGCAGTTATTTAAAATTTGGTATTAGAGCTTCATCCGCAAGGGACCAACTGAGCTTAAACAAGAATTAGTTTGGATGTGAATAAGAGAAGCAATAACTTTTAAAAATTTTGTTCCCTTTCTCATACTAACAATTCTAAAGTAAAATTAACTTTTTATTTATTTTATAAAAATGTTATGAATTGAGTTAATTGTCATATTTTATTATTCTAAAATGTAATAATTATGATTATAATTAGTGATAAGCTTGAGTTTGAATATATATATTGGCCCCTGAATGCTTGAGAATGACAGATTGAGGTACAAGCTTTTGTTTTGAAGTCTTTAGTTATATATTGATTCGACTTTCGCAGAATCTGGAAGTGGAACCTGCCATTTTAGATATGATAAGACTAATATTACTTTTACAATTGAGATATATAGATATATATATATATATATATATATATAGTAAACAAATATAAATTTCATTAATTTTTTTTAAAAGAAAATATTACACAAAACAAATAAACATAATCATAGTAATAGAGACAATATATATATATATGTACAAAATAAAGAAGAAATGAGGTATCCCATGAAGGGATTAGAAACTCAACTGACTAGAACTAAGCTTTCTCTTGATGGGAAAAGAATGAAGATTTGTGAAGGTTTGGTGTTTTGCTGAGAAGGAGAGAGAGGATAAGGGAAGAGAGAGAAGGACTATACTTATATATAGATATATATGTATGTATATATATAAGTATGTATGTATATATTTTTAATGTATCAATACAAAGTTGAATACTAAGATTCTTTAGTTTGTAACCATCAAATCAAAATAAAGTTATACAATGACCCTCTAAAATCAATCTTTTCATAAGCTGGATTCATCTTGGAAACACTATATATAAAAAAATCTAAGTAGGGAACCATCCGGAAAAATGTTATAATTCGATTAGTATAAATTTTTTATTTAATATCTTTTTTATTTAACTTACACGTTATAACTTCGATTTATGTTAGAGATAATTTTATATCGTATTTACAATTATCGTGCAATAATCTTAAAAATCGTTTTTCATAAATTCTTCATATATTAACTTAAAAAAAAGTAATAACTTTTTTTTTTGAGGGTTATTTTGAAAACTTGAGTACTATTTCCTCAAATACAGCCAAAAGAAATTGATTGCTACATGATCATAGACCATTTCCCACTATAATGCATGTACCTTACAATCCGGACCCACAAATCAGTATTATGACTATAAGTTTAATAACACTCATAATTAATTATTTAGCGTTGTCTTTATTATACCAAAATGGATACATCGAGTTAACTATAAATATTTAAATTCATTCTTATATATTATTACACATTCACTTCTTATTTCGAGATGAGTCGGAATATCACATAAAGAGAACTGCACTGCAAGCATATATACATATGATATATATATATATATATGTATGTATTTTTTCACATTAATTAATTAATTTGTAAAGAAAGAAAGAAAGATTGACAGTAGTATTCATTTTTTTTTTTCTTTTATGTTTGTGGTACTATAAAGTGTTTGTCTGATGATCACATGGGAAGGGATTCCCCACTTCCTTTAATAAAAATTTTCAACACAAACACTGATCACTTCTTCTGCTTCATATATATACTTTGAGCTTTCTGTTTGTTGTTGTTGTTGTTTTGGCAGAGAAGTGTATTTTCAGCTAAGTATATATATATATATTTGCTTGGAAAGTCTTCTCAATCCCCTCCCCAAAAGTAGCTAGAAATGGCTTTAATTGATGAAAAATTCCTTCATGCCTGTAAAGCATTTTGTCTTTGGTCCAAAATTTAACCCAAAGTTTGGACCATTTCTGTTGTGTTTGTTTTTTTAATGTTTCTAAGCAATAGATAACTTTAAGCATTTTTTTTTTTATAAAAAAAAAATATTCGATATTTGGAATCATTAATTCAATGCATTTAAATTTGATTAGATTATACTTACAAAAATTTATTCTTATTCCAAGAAAAATCTTAACAATTTAATTGTTTGTGTAGAAAATTTTAACATTTTAGTGTAGACTTTGGTATATAAACATACCCAGTAAAAGGTATAAATATAATATAGCATATAAATGGTAACAAACGTGGATACGTACAAGTTTGAACGTGAATGTGTTATTCTTATCCTTATCCCACATCGCGATACTAAGATAAATATTTTGATATCTAAACCTATAAGATCTAAAAAAAAAAAAAACTTACGATAGTCATATTGACTTAAACATTAGAACTTTTTTATCCCGTTTTGCAAGATAAGAGAGCCACTTGGAATTTGCATAACAGCTAAAGCACAAAATTGTATCCAACTTATTGGATATTTAGAGAATAGAATCTTTGGTTGTATTTTTTTTTTTTTTTCTTTCAAAAAAGAATGATGAAAAATATTATTCTGTAATTCTTGTGAAAGAATCTATCCTCAACCATTTGTGTGAAGAATCAATAAAGTTATATATATATATATATATATATATATATATATTCTTATAGATATATATATATATTTTTGACTAGGGATAAATCTCTATGATTTTACTTTTTTTTTTTTTTTTTTTTCTCTATGAATATATTACTTGTTCTTTCTTTCCACCACTAAACTCTACAAACATCTAGAGTTGCAAAAGGAATGATAAAGTTGTCTGTCTAATAATAATAAAAATTTATACAAACTTATTACTGTTACATAATATTCATATATATATATATATATATATATATTTGGCAGCCTTTATTCTACTTTAACCAAAAGTCTTCATCAACAAACATTATTGTATATGGCAAAATACCTCAGCAAATCAGACTCCTCATTGCTTTTCCAAGATAAAAATTAATAATATTATAAAAAAAAAAATTAATAATTTATTCATATATTATTTAAAAAAAAAAAAAATATATATTAATATTTATTCATATATTATTTATAGAATTTTTTTTATTGTTTTATTAAAATATTGTCATTTTATGAAGATTAAATTTTTTGACTGTTAGTCAACTATTTTTACTATTTGGTCGGGGCATTTTTGTCCCAAATACACTATTTATTTTTTTTTTTTTTTTTTTTTTTTTTCCTGTCTCTCTTTTTCGCTCCCTCGCGTTTTTTTTTTTTTTTTTTCTTTTTTCTGCGTGATTATAAGGAAGCAAAAACCTCCATCCCCTTTCTCTTCTCTCCATCCGGTCTCTACGCATGTATTTGTTATTCTTCTTTTCCCCCCCCCCCCCCCCCCCCCCCCCCCCCAAAAAAAAAAAAAAAAAAAAAAAAAAAAAAAAAAAAAAAAAAAAAAAAAAAAAAAATACTAAAATTTGATATTTCATAAATATTTTCATTTAAATTTTTATATTTTGTTAAAAAAAAAAAAAAAAAAAAAACATAAATCAAACCTGGAGGGAAGTTGAAGAACAAAAAAATGATAAATGCTAATTGTCACTTTCAAACACTTTTTTGCCATGACTTTTGAAACTGTTGAATATATATGAGGTATAAATTTCTGTCAAACTGATACATTAACCATTAATATATACATATATAAATATATATATTATGCACGGATATATATATATATACACATCTCTCTCACACATATGGGTTTATGTCAACTGGTAAAAATGTGTTTTTTTCTTTTTGATACATGAGTTTCTACAAACAAAAAAATTCTGGATATCCCAAGAATAAAATTTTGGGAAAAAATCTCTCCCATAAAAGAAAAAACCGGAGCTCCACCTCACATAAATCCCTCCCCCACAACTAAACAAAAAAAAAAAAAAAAACCCACCCAACCCACCTCATTTCAGATTTTATCCACCACTTAAAAAGTTAATTATTGATTATAAAAAATAAATAAAAAAAAAAAAAAAAAAAAAAAAAAAAAAAAAACCCATTAGAATGGTACAAAGATTCAAATAACCCAGAATCCAATTGTACATCCTTGTATTCTCTTGTATTGAATTAGAAGGAGATAAACCCAGGAGAACGGATGAGAAGTAAAATCTAAAAAAAAAAAAAAAAAAAAAAAAAAAAAAAAAAAAAAAAAAAAAAAAAAAAAAAAAAAAAAAAAAAAAAAAAAAAAAAAAAAAAAAAAAAAAAAAAAAAAAAAAAAAAATCGAAGAGCTTAAAATTTGTATGAAATTGTGAATTGCTTGCAAAATTGATGTTGTGATCTTTGATTGAAATTTCTGAGTGGTGTGATTGAGGGAAAATGATCCGAAAAAATTGAAACCCAAATATGTTAGATTTTCAAATCCATCACCCCGGATATCTTCTTTTAGATCTTGAAATCTTCCTTCCTTTTCCGGGATTTAGAAAACTATTCTTCCTTCCTTTCCAATTACACCGTATATACCGGGAAGAACGCCCCCCTCTCCCCCCCCCCCCGCGGTGGAAGAAGAAAAAGAAAGAAAAAAAAAAAATATCGCCGTGAAGGAAGAAGAAGAGAAAATTTAAGACTGTTTTTATTTTTTTTTTAATTACAAAATGGTTTATTTTTATTAATAAGATAAAAATACCCCCTTGCCCAAAATAGTAAAAATAGTTAACTAACAGTCAAAATTTTGACTTAACGGTCAAAATTGACGGAAGGGCATGTAGTTGAACGTTTTAAATCTTGGAGGACACTTTGTTAACAAAAAATGGCCCTAAACCCGAATTATTTCTTTCGCGTGTTCTTGCATTTGGGATGTTTACCCTTTATTAAAATATTGTCATTTTATGAAGACTTATATATATATATATATATATATATATATATATATATTAATATTTTATAAATATATTTATAACATTTTATATACAATGTTTCATTGATGTTAAAAACCTTAACTCCACATTCACATTCCTTTGTCTTCTTACACATTTTTTTAAAATATTTTATTGGATCATTTCATATTTAGTATCAATACTGATTAATTTAAATTTAATTTAGATTTGGGTTATATTAGTAAAGTCTAATTTTTATAGTATTCAAAGTTAATTTTTCTATACATTTGAATTCAGTTCGTATTACGCTTGAAGAATATATTTGTGTAAGTTTAAACTTTTTTTGGGGTTAAACTACTTGGTTTCTGGAGCCATCACGACTTCGAGTTATCTAGATTCGACTAGAGTTGCGCTCGCAGAATTCAACTCTTACTCGAGAGAAAACCTCATCCTTACACTTCATAGCACTCATAATGAGTGTCGAACTTTCATTCATTATATTTTCCTCTTCCTTCCCCCCCCAACCCCAAAAAAAACCAAGTTTTCAAATATATATAATATGTATTGTGTTTTTCAACTTTGTGGCTGGAATCTATTCTTTTTCTTTTCCTTTTCTTTTTTTTTTCTTCTGGCCTTTACAAAAGGGCATGTTTCCACTAAGAAATACATACATACATACATATATATATATATACACACACACACATTGAGGTTTGGGAGGGAGGATGGTGGTGGTGAGAGTGACACTTTATGGGCCAAATATTCCACAAAAACAATTTTTTTTTTTTTTTTAAAAAAAAAAATTTAGAGAGAAATGGATGGGAAATGTGAGTGGGTTTTTGTGAAAAGAAGAGATAGGGATTAAAGTAGTAAGTTAAGAAGAAGAAAGAAGGTTTGTTGTGGCTGTGGAAAATGCAAAAACACAACCCTATAAAGACTGCCTTCTTTTTTTTTCTTTTAAGGGCCCATACCTCTCTACTTTACTTTGTGCTAAACTCAAATTAGTGTCATTCCACATGCATACCATTCTCCTTTCTTCTTCTTCTATAAGGTACTGGTAAGAAATGAAATTTTCACTATTTAAGGGAAGTTAAGAGTTTCAAATCTTGATTTATGTATATTCAACTCATGATGTAAAATTTGGGGTCAGAACCCTGTTCTAATTTGGAATCCATCTAAGATAAGCTTTTCTCTATGAAAAGAATAGACTCCAAAAGAATGATATCATAAGTTCGAGTGAGAAATAAAAATTTAAATTAAAAAAGTGACTAAAAAATGATTAAATTTTTAATAGGGGCTTATAGATTTCAAAAATTAAACATGACTTCCACTATAAGTAATTTATTATTTGTGTATAATAATAATAATAATAAAGAAATTACTTTCCCTTGTTAACCGTGAAACATTAATCTCAACAATTAGCAGTGTTAAAAAAGGACAAATATTGTCCTAGACACCTATAAAACAAACAAATCTATAGGTACAAGTAGTACTTAGGCACTTTATTTATTTATTTTGGTTTTGAAGGTCTAATCACATTTTGTGATCATCATTAACTCTAATCCGACAAACAAGAAGACATTATTCGAATAATAATAGTCTGACTTATAACTATGAAAGATCATGAATATAACTTTTATTAGTTAACTGAATTGCATCTGTTTGGCCTAATAACATAAAATTATATTACCGAACCTAACCTACCTTATCTAAACACAAACAAGAAAGTATTGCTCAAGTATTGCTCAAGAAAGTCATAGCAATTTGTCATCATCATATCGACAAATAAGAAAGTATTGTTCGAGCGATAACAATTTCACCTATAACTGTTAAAAGTCACAATAATTTGTCATCTTTATAACTCTAATCTGATCGACAATAAGACATTACCCCGATTATGACAACTTTATCTATATATGTAAAAGATCATATGTATAACATCTTGATTATCAAAAAAAAAAAAAAAAAAATAGTATAACATCTTAGTTCTTATTACTAAATTGCGTCTAATAACATACAAGTTGATTACTAAATCGAATGTATTTATCTAAACACAAGTCATGAAAATTATCTTAATCATCACAAAGATAATTTAAAATTGTCAAAATTAACAAAAGTTCATTAAAAATTTATGTCCTATTTTTCCATTTTGATGTAAATTATGATAATGTTAAAATATGGTCCACCAAATGTTATCTACACACATCTTTTTGCAACCACTCCCACCTAAATGAGCCTACAATCATTATACTCTTTACCCCCCCATTCAACAACAAACATCAAAGCCCCAATTTTGCACATTTTGTACTAATCCTTTGGCTGCATTCTTTTACCCTTCTGAATTGAATAACTTGCTGATGTCATATATTATATAATCACTGCATTGGTTGCTAACCTCGTCTTTTAATTATGAAATATAAAGTTTGAATTACCCATAGCAATGAAACACATTTCATTTCTTACTAAAATATGCCTTTCTACAAAATAATTTGAATGAACAAAATAAAAAAAATATTTAAAATAAAAGAGTTTTATACGTAATTGTACAATTAATGAAAAGAAGAGAAAATGAAATTTGAATAATAGAAAATCTACAAATGGCAAAACCTACACGGTTTGATAGATTTTACAACTATCTTTCAAGAGACGATATTTTTAAATATAGAATCTTAAAAAAAGAAAAAAAAAGGAAGAATTTTCATTTTTCTCATGTTTATTTTTAAAGATTGTCTAAGCACACGCTTGTTTCGTAGAATCATTAAATTTAAAGTACTTACCAATGTTTTTCTTTCATTTGTCCTTTTTTTTCCCTTACAAATATTTAAGTTTCAAATAACAATTGAGTAAAAATATTAAAAAAAAAAAAAAAAATTGAATCCCATTAATGCAATTACTTCACTTTCAAAATTCTCTTTTTAAGCTATTTCAGAGTAATATATATATATATATATATATATATATATATATATGAGATAAGCATCAATGTCAATGTGCAAGCATGTTTGCTGCCCTCCTTCTCTCTTTTTTAATGTCCTCTTGTTGACCACAATATACATTATGGGCAAACCATTCTTCCTTATAACAGCCTATTTTATATAGTCCAGCCCTGAAGGTTCTTTGTGTCAGAAATACAAAACCAAGAAACAAGAATCTCAGTTAGAGAGAGAAAGAGAAAGAGAGAGAAATAAATATTGGTTGTTGAAAATAGTGAAGGGAGTGAATTGGTTTTAACTTTTCCTTTGGAAGTATTTTTGTAGTGAAATCAAACTTAGCTTGTTAGTTTTGATAGATGTTCTTTATTTTTTATGAGTTTCCATGGACAAAGTTTCGGAATAAACCATGTTTTTTGTTGTTCATTAGGATAGAAGACAACTTCAATGCACATACACATACACATACACATACATACAAACAGAAGCCAATTTAACAGAAGAAACAACCATACAAAGACACTCAACAACAACAACTTATCCATGGCTTCTTCTTCTTCTTCTTATTCTTCAAGACTTCCAATCATTTCCACATTTGTTGTTTTCTTATTTCTTGGTTCTTCTCCTAGTACTCTTGTCTTGTCCAAACCTGTTGTTTCAGATTCTAGTACCAATGTTTTAAGGAATCAAACTTTCCGACCTCGACATGAGCTACTTAAATTCAAGAGGATTACAAGTTATCTCAAGAAAATCAACAAGCCAGCAGTCAAGACTATTCAGGCATTACTTACTACAACATCTTCTTCAATTCTGCCACAATTATTTTTCACATGTCTATTTCTTTTCTCATTTGATTTCTTTTTTCGATCACTGCAGAGTGTTGATGGTGATATAATAGATTGTGTTAAATCTCATCTTCAACCAGCTTTTGATCATCCTAAACTCAGAGGACAGAAACCATTGGTATATATAATATATATATATATAATATTTTGACAAGTTTAATGAAACTTCCACTGCTTCTCTGTAATGAAAGTTTTGGATGCTGCAGGAACAACCAGAGAGGCCTAGAGGGAATAATGGCTCTTTTGATGGAATGGTGGAGAGTTTTCAGCTATGGAGTGATTCTGGTGAATCCTGTCCAGAAGGAACTATACCTATAAGAAGAACTACAGAGAAAGATGTTCTCAGAGCTAATTCATTACGCAGATTTGGAAGGAAAAGAATCAGAAGTGTTCGCCGTGATACAATGAGCGGTGATCATGAGGTTAGTTTAATGATTCAAACTAAATACAATTTCGATTATTTATTGTTCCAGATTCAAGAAAACCAGATGATTCAACTTTGTGGGTTTTTTCTTTTTTCTGTTAAAAATGCTTACTTTAGGTCACTCTGTAAGGCTGAAAATGACACTACAACAGTCTTTTAAGAAAGGGGTTCTGGTCGGTTGTAAGGGAAGAAGGAAATGTCCAATCAAGTTTCACTTTTTTTTCCCTTTAGGCCTACCAGCTGGGATTACAGTAAACTAAAACTAACTTAAAACAAGAATCTGTATTCAAGACATGAATCCTACCTAGGAAGAAGGAAAAAGAAGACAATACAAATTCTTGGATTTTGATTTTTGTTTAGCAATGCAGCATGCAGTTGCTTTTGTTAATGGAGAACAGTTCTATGGAGTTAAGGCAAGCATAAATGTATGGGCACCCCGCGTAACAGATCAGTATGAATTCAGTCTGTCACAAGTTTGGATCATTTCAGGAACCTTTGGCAATGATCTTAATACAATTGAAGCTGGTTGGCAGGTAATATATATACATACATATATATATATATATATATGCAAACAAAATCTTTAGGCAGTATATATATAGTTGAAATAGTGAGACTCATGTCAATGATTTTTCAGGTCAGTCCACAGTTGTATGGAGACAACTATCCTAGGTTCTTCACATACTGGACGGTAACTAACTACCCTGAAAATCTTGGTCCTTTTTCAGACATGCATGCATTAATCCTGGTTAAGGTTACTAAGAAATAAAAAATTTGATCTGATCTGAGGAGATAAGTAAGTTTCTTTATTTCTTGATCTACAGACAGATGCATACCAAGCCACAGGATGCTACAATTTGCTATGTTCAGGCTTTGTTCAAACCAATAATAGAATTGCTATAGGTGCTGCAATCTCTCCAAGATCATCTTATACTAACAGACAGTTCGATATTGGGATAATGATCTGGAAGGTATGTCTTAAAATTTTACCTCGTTTTTTTACTAATCTGAACTCGTTTTATAAAGTTTAACTTTATTTGAAGAAAATCAAGTGTCAAATTCAAAAAGATCTATGATGTTAGTCTAGTCAAGGGCACTATACCATGTGGGCTAACTTCTTGGTCAGCTTTAGCCTAAAAATGAGAAAAAGAGTGGTTCTTTTTCTTTCTTTCTTTATTACTTTTGATCTGCACACCAATTCAAATATATAAATTGAAACTCAAAATTACAGAAAAAAGAAATCAGTCAGCTTCAGTTTGTGTATATTTTATAAAAAGATATATATATATATATATATATATATATATATATATATATATAAACACAGGTTGACTCATTGGTCAGTGACAAAAAAATCCCCACAATTACTTAATTCCTCTTTCTTACATTGTTTTCCAACTGTTCTTGATTATATCATATTATATTATGAGATTCATTTCTTCTTCTCATCCTTTTAATTAATCAAAGTACTTCCTGCTAGTTGACAACAACTGGCTTTTCAAGCTATACAAATGGTCTCCAAGCTGTGCACACTAAACCCCCACCCACCATCCCCTCCACATCCCCTGCATTAGTAGTACTAGTAAATTTCCATTATGATATCTATCATAACAAATCATAGCGCATACGAAAAATATCAGAAAAAAAGATTGAATCTTTAAATAACATAACATGAGTTGAAGATATAATGATTTTTTTTGTGGGTGGTAGGACCCTAAACATGGACACTGGTGGCTTGAATTTGGGTCAGGATTACTGGTGGGATATTGGCCATCATATTTGTTTACACATTTACAAAGTCATGCAAGTATGTTACAGTTTGGTGGAGAAGTAGTGAACACAAGATCAATGGGATATCATACATCAACACAAATGGGAAGTGGACATTTTGCAGAAGAAGGGTTTGGAAAAGCATCATATTTCAGGAATTTACAGGTTGTGGATTGGGATAATAGTTTAATCCCATTATCTAATCTTCATCTATTGGCTGATCATCCTAATTGTTATGATATCAAAGCTGGAAGAAATAATGTTTGGGGAAATTACTTTTATTATGGAGGTCCTGGTAGGAACTCTAGATGTCCATAGTATAATTATATATATATATATATATATATATATATATTTATATTTTCCCAATCTTTTTCTTATGTCCTTTTCTCTACCCTACTAGGTTTTTGTAGGGTTTTAGGCCATTTTCAAAATTCTTTTAGAAGAGAAAGTTTGGTTTTTTTTTTTTTTTTGAACTTTCTTTTCTGTATTTCGTTTTTCTTTCAAGATTCAATGTATATCTATCTCCCAAGAGTAAGAAAAAAAAAATTACAAATGTTATATCTTTGGTATATGTTTACAAGATTTTCCTATTATTTTGGTGTATATATTATTTTGGTATCTATATATATACACCTATAGATTGAAGAAAGATAATATAGCCGTTATTGTAATGTCCATATACATATGTATATATATATATGTGTGTGTGTTTGTGTGTGTGAGGGAGAGAGAGAGAGGGGGTTTGCATGTGCCAAAGCATGGGGAAGCAAAATATTAGGCATTGTGTGTGTGTGTGTGTGAAGCTTCCCAACAACAACAACAACAACAACATAATATATTGTGAAAAACAGGTTGAAAGGAAGAAAACAGCGAATATGACAAATCTGAATCTCAGTTAGGCAAAATCGAGACATAAGAGAAATGTTTGTTAAGTAAACAGTCAACCCAACAATTACTCGTAACAACAATATTTCCTTTGATCAAGATTCAAGAACAGGGGATTTTTTTTTTTTGTTTTCTTGCAAGAAAATGTAGAACATAATGTATGTATATATTAGTACCTTTCAAGTCAGGTAGGTCCCTTGTGCGAGAAAATTTTTACTCTAAATTTGAAACAATTGCATACATGAGTAAAGGTTCAAATCCCAACGTCATCTAAGCCTAAAAAATTATTTACCAGTTCACTTGCACCTTGGGGTAACATACATGTATAGTTTGTAAGAGATTATTTTGTCTTTTTTTCTTACCACATAATAATAAAATTATTTTTGTCTTTAACGTGTCTCAAACTCTTCTTCATGATTTACGTAAGTCATGTCATAAGTAAGATTGTTACCATTTAAACTATTCTCATATTTACTTTCAATCAAGTGATTATATATATATATATATATATATATAGTCAATTTAGAGTCAAGATATTTTCATCAATAATACGTGTTATTCTCTTTAATTTTGTGCACATTAATGAATTTTATTGACAAAAAGTCTCTAATTAAGAATATTATTGAAGAAAAAAAAAGGGAAAAAAATCATTGATAAAAATATACGGAATCAACTAATTTTTCTATATTATATATATCATGGTTGAAAACCAAGATTTCAAAATATTATGCAAAATCGACCAGTTTTTTTAACTGGTCCATTTTTTTATAAACAGTTTCTTATTTGAACTTATTTATTTCGCACATTTACCTATAACCGAAAAAATCGGTTAAAAGTTTAAATAGTTCAACTATATTTTGAAGAACAAAAAAAAAAAATGTAAATAATTTTAATTCAATTCAAAGGGATGAAAATGTCATCATCAGAAATACAAGGATTTAGTTTAGTTCGTTGTGAAAGATTCCATTAAGTCAATAACGTCTGGAACTTGCCAAATATAGGCAGGCCACCCACTAATTATAGATAATAAGCTCCACTGACTTTCACTTCCCTAATCCAAAGAAAAAAAAATTGAGAATCTTTGAAATTGTTTCAAGTATGGAAAGGTAAGTCAATAGCATGGTATAACAAATGGGTCAAAGAGTTTGCTCTTGAACAGCTCACACACACATATATATATATATATATATATATATATTATATATATATATATATATATATATATTCTAATTCTGATATTCTTGTCGACTAAATCAAGTAGGATCTATGATAAGAGACTCTTAAAACTACAACACTTAATTGAAAATACAACATAAAATCATTCTTAGAGTGAATCTCGGATCTCTCACTTGACAAGTTAGATAGAGATGCCTAATTAAGGTGATCACACCAATTGGGTTACCACACTTAGCAAGATAAGTCTTAAATTCAAATAATATATATTTATGGAGAAATGAGTTGTAGTTAAGGGTTCACTGCGACTCGATTTAGGCTCAGAGTGGTCACTGGGTAAAATAAATAAAAAGTACAAAAAAAAAGAAAGTTTGGTCCCCCATGGCCATGGATAACATTTACATAACATGTCAGACCAGTGACTTGAAGAACAAAGGACATAGTAATAGTTCCCAGCAGCTAATAATTTTTTTTTTTTTTGAAAAAAGGGCAATAAAAGCCAGCTGATAGAGAAGAAAAGAAAAGGACAATGCAAGCAAGACCTTACATTCCAAACAACAAACAATTGGCTGAATGGTGTACAAAAATGAACAGGCAGACAAAATGATTTATAAGATATTACTTTTCCCCATCAAAATTAAATGACTACTTTTTCCTACCTTGGGTTTATAGAGACAACAATGGGGACATGGAAAAGGATTGGGGGGAGGGGGAAGTATGAAGGCTGCAATGATAAAACCTAGTTATTAGCTTCAAGGAGGAGTATGAACCGATTGATTCGGAAAAGGAAGAATCTTCTAGTTCTGTCCAGAAGCAGCTCTTGAAGAAGATGGTGGTGTATGGATGAGTAACAAGATCCATTTGAACTCAACCTTTCTTGTCCATTGTTTGTATCTGAGCAAAGAAAAAAAATGTCAGCTGCCGAAGTCTCTATGCATATAGGAGAGGATATAACATAAGTGAGACTCTATAATGAGTTCTTACCTCCATTCTTGAAACAAGAATTGAATAAAACCTTCCTCGAAAAGAAATGAAGCGACTAAGTTCCATCCGGTACTTGCTGAGACCTAACATTTATCGGAAGTAATGGCTACATTAGCAAGTGCATGGTCTATAATCAGAACAAGATCTTCAGGGATACAATTCTGAGAATCAGAAAAATCAAAGAAGTTTTTATGCGTAGAAGGCTCCCTGGCATAGCTCATTATTCCATGTTGATCATATGTTTTCGTGTATGTTTCTTCTAGTGTTACACACAACTCCAAGAAAGAACTGTCCTCCAGAGTTTCCTTGAAACTGGATAAGATGTCTTCATATCCACATTGGCTGATGGAGTTCATCTTTAAAGCTATTCTTTGAATAGCTTTCAAATTGAAAATCATATGCTGAGCTCTTTGGGATAACCCTTCTCTAAGATGGCAAAGTTGGTACAAGTTTGCAAAAGCAAAACGTGCCATGAAAGCAAAAAAATCACAGAAATTCATCCCTGCAAAAAGAAATGTTTTTTGCTACTTGAGATTAATGGATTCTGGGAATTTGTGAATTATCAGGATAGAACAAGAAATATCAGCACAATTGATTGCTGAACCAGAAATATCAGAAATGTAATGATACAAGGGTTAACAAGTCCATAGAAGCACTGAAATTTTTTTATTCGTGATTGGATAATCCCTACCAGTCATTCCATACTTTGGAATCCTAAATTCTATGTTTTCCGTTTGATAATTCAAAGAAAAGCCAGATTAGTAGAAAGCTATAACCTGAAGAAGGTATCAGTACTAAGATTACCATGAAAAAATTCAGCTTGTAAGAACAAAAGATAAGATTGAGATCTACAATGTTGAGAAACAAAACTATACTTGGATACAGAACAGATTAATATGATTTTAAATGTGCTGCAACAAACCTGTATTAGCTGCAAGATTTCGCTGGCAAAGCCCCTCAAAATCATCACATATTTCCCTTATGTCTTCAATTAAATCCTTAGCCTCATTATAATCTCTCAAAAGCAATCCCCACTGAAAATACAAGCAAAATAAAATAAAGATAAAACCTTCTTCATGCACTATATCCATCCATATTACTTTCCTATAGCATAAGTCAGTAGTTGTTTACTTACCACCCAAGATAAGTTATAGCCATTGAACCAGTTGTGATTTATTGATATTGTATCTTCCTGAAATTCAATATAAATTCAATTTGTTCAGTTTTAAACCCTTGACCATCTATGGGGGTTACACACACTTCATCCCATTTTCTTTATGATTAATTAAAAAACAAAAACGAAAGATAGAAAGCCCACGGAAGAGATTCAAGAGGAATACCAGATTATGCACTTGATGGTACCATCCACTCGGGACAAAGATTATCTCGTTTGGTTCTTGAGTGCATTCCCACCAAACAGCCTGCAATTGTGACATGCAACATATTAAAACCTTTGAAATTCAACAGGAACTGTAGAAAAGAAACAGAGCCCAATAACCAAAATTCATGATCTACCTTCTTAAAGTCAGGGAATTTCTTTTCATTAACATCCTCACAAATGTTATAAACTGAGTTATTCATATACCTGTGAGATTGCAAATACTCAAAGTTACAATTCCGATGCATCAGAGTTTAACTAAAATTCACATTTCACGCAATGTCAATGAGAAATTTTTAAATCTGCACGTTGGATTCATGTCAAACATTAAAATGAATTTTCTAGCTCGTATATGGGATCAGTCACAGTATTAGAAGCATATTTTTGTAGCTAACTTGTCACACCAACAATTGCTAGTAGATTAATCCTTCGTCTAGCATCCCACTCATTAGAAGTTTAATTTTCCCTTCTCCCATCCCTCCCCTCTCTTCAGCACCCTCAATGAACATGTAGAACAAATAAACAGCAGTTATGCACCTGATCAGAACGAAACATTTATTAGTTACATCTGTTTTATGCACAATAAGGACCAAAAAACTTGTCAATCTGCTTATTCATTTTCACTCATACTAATCTGAAATAATGTATGTCTCTGTAGATTGACTACATACTATTAACAGAACATATTAAGATTTATTAATCAAATAATTTATAAATTACTATTTCTGAAGTCTGAACATCTGCTAATATTACAAGGTAATGCAAAATGATTCATTCTTACTTGTCAAAGACAAGGTGACACTGATTTGGTGACAGAAAAAACCATTTCTTCCTGCCACATACATTGGCCGACCAGCTATATGACCTGAAAACATCTGCATGAAGAGGAGTCCATGTACCTGCATTGAATTAATGTACAGTTTTTTCTGCTTATTTTGATTATCCATGTAAATTAATTCCTTAAACTGAGACAAAGAAAAGTTCCTGTCTTATAAGCATCTATGCCCCAACCTTTTGCCCCCATGTACACGAAACGGTAATCAGAGCAACTTATTTCATTTTTCTCTTGATAACTATCAGGATCGGTATGCATGCGGTATTTATCAAGATACATATTCAGCCAATCATCGGAGAAAAATAATGGAGTTTTATAAGCACAATATTCTGGATACTCCTGAAAGGGACAAAAACAAGTGAGAATCATATAGAACACATTCCCTTCAATTTATTAGTTAGTTCAGATATATTTCACAGCCTCTTTAACTGTCTCTATAGATATATTTCAGATGCTTATCAAGGAAGACTAAAACCACACTCCATTCAATTAATCTATTGATTTATCCAACAGTGATTTTCAATTTTTCACAAAATGAACTAGAACAATAATTCACTTACCCTAATTCCATATCTGAAAACAAACCATAACATCATAAAGTGCCTGAAATCATACTGGGTCCAAGAATCTCTAAACCAATAAATACGACAACCTCAATCATCAATGCTGCTAATTAATCTGACTTACCATCACCTCTCATAATATATCTACTGTTTCTACTGTGGAATACAAAACCACACAAGAAGGACATCACATACAAAAAGGCCACCAGTTGAATATTTCAAAAAGCACTACTTTCAGATTTTATGCCAAATACTAATGCAAGAACTAACTTACCTACAAATTAAATGTAATATAGAAGTTCCATAACAGGGAATCAGGAAGAAGAAAAAAGACATACCTTAACAAAGTGCCAATCTTTCAAATACAGCAAAGACTTAGCATCACCCTCCTCATTCCCACGCTCTCTTGATCGACAAAGATCAGCCCACTGCCCAATAAACTCAGAAACTGTCATTTCTACCCTTTTCTGATCCGTAAACTCTCTTACCCCACAATCTGCAACCTGTTAATTTAGTCAAAAACAACCTCAGAGCTTATGATACAGCTTCTTGATGAAGTCTTAAAACTTCAAAATCATCCCACAACCAAAAAAAAAAAAAGAAGAAATCACCTGCACTTTAGATTTCCCAAAATGTGTTTCAAAAAAATGAAAATTGGGTTCCCCATCATTGGAAACCCAATCTTTGCAAGCCCTCCAATCTTCCATTAATCCTGTGAGAATAACTGGTTGGTTTTGAACCAAGTATTTCTCAACGAAATCTGAATAACTCAGTTCTTTCCCATTCAATTTCTCTACTTTTTGTTCAATTTGCAATCCCATCTCCCCTTCCTTGATTGCCTACTATCACCAATTCCGCCTAAACCTTCACTATGGACTCTCCGCTTGTTTGTAGGTTTTTTTTTTTTATTATTTTTTTAATATTTTTTTAGTTATTTAATTTTTATTTTGTTTAATTTTAAATTCAAAATATTTGAAATTTTAATTTTTTTTTTAAAAAAAAAATTAATTAAAATGTCTTTTAATTAAAAATTAAAAAACTATTGAATTCTATTAAATAAATGCTTAAATAGATTTTGCATTATAGAGAAAACAAAACTTGGAGAACACGAAAATAAATATCTACTTTAGATATTTACTCGAATTAATTAATTTTTAAAATTAAAATGATTATATATTTAATGTTTATAATTAAATTTTGAAAAAATATATATATTATTCAGATTCGAATTTCATTCATGAAACCAGCATTTCTTCTCCTCTATATGAATATAACAACACCAAAGTCACGTAACCTTCATTCAACGGAGAAGTAGAAATCAATTTTGAAGAATTTCGTTCAAAGCCTGTTTTCAGTTTTCATTACAGATTATACGCAGAAGCACTGAAAGATGGCAGACTCATCCGCTGCTCCTCCACATGACCAACCTTCTAACTCGTACGCGTTCTTTCTTTGTTCTTTAATTTTTAATTTTTCTATTCTTTCTTCTTAGAAGGTTATTTATTAGTTTGTTGAAAAATGTGTTCGGAAGAGTGTGAAAATCTGTGAGAATGGCGGTTTACTTGAGCTGGAGAATTTTGTAGAAGATTATTTTTGTTTTGAATTTTTTTTTTCCCCGCTGAAAATCGTTTTAAGGTTGGTTTGTTTCTTTGATTTATTTTTATTTTTAAATTTGATCATATAGAAAGTTCAGATTAATGTAATGTTGCTTGGGAAAGGGATTAAGTTTTGTTCAATTTTTGTCCGTTTTAATTAGGAACAAGAAGAATTACTCCACTGCAATCCTGGAGCGGAAGAAGGCTCCTAACAGGTTAATTGTTGACGAGGCCATAAATGAAGACAGTTCTGTGGTTGCAATGCATCCAGCTAAAATGGAAGCTCTTAATCTCTTCCGAGGCGATACTATTTTGATTAAGGTAGGTTTCCTTTTACATTACATATATCTTTTTATAAAATCTGTTTGGATTAAGCTTCAGCACTCCACATGTATTTTGCATTTCAGGGGAAGAAAAGAAAGGACACCGTTGGTATAGTTGTAGTTGACGATCAATGTGGAGAAGAGAAGATCCGTCTCCATAGACTTGTCAGGCATAATCTCAGAGTATGTCTAGCCGACGTTGTTTCTGTGCATCAATGTCCTAATCTTAAGTGTGGAAAACGAATCCATGTTCTTCCAATTGATGACACAATTGAGGGTTTCACAGGAAGCCTGTTTGATGTGTATTTGAAACGTAAGTTATATATTTAATTTATTGGTATATGAATATATAGTATATTTGTGTTTATGTAATAATAAATGTGTGTTCATGTTTTTATGTAATTTATATGCATCAGCATACTTCCGGGTGCCTTATAGACCTGTGAGGGAGGGTGATCTTTTCCAAGTTAGAGTTGGCATACGTAGTGTTGAATTTAAGGTGGTTGCGACTGATCCTGAGAAATACTGTGTTGTTGCACCTAATACTAAGATATTCTGTGAGGGAGAACCTATCAAACGAGAAGAGTTAAATGAAGTTGGATACGACGATGTTGGAGGTTTTAGGAAGCAAATGGCACAGATTCGTGAGCTTGTCGAACTTCCTTTGAGGAAACCTTGGCTTTTTAAGGCAATTGGCGTGAAGCCAGCAAAGGGAATTTTGCTTTATGGACCTCCTGGGACTGGGAAAACTCTGATTGCAAGAGCTGTCGCCAATGAGACTGGTGCATTTCTCTTCTTGATTAATGGCCCTGAGATTATGTCAAAATTGGCTGGTGAGAGTGAACGTAACTTGAGGAAAGCATTTGAAGAAGCTGAAAAGAATGCACCTGCAATCATATTTATTGATGAAATTGATTCAATTGCTCCAAAAAGGGAGAAAACAAATGCGGAAGTTGAGAGACGTATAGTTTCCCAGCTTTTAACCTTAATGGATGGTCTTAAGGCTAGATCTCATGTCATTGTTATTGGAGCCACAAATAGACCAAACAGCATTGATCCTGCTCTGAGGAGATTTGGGAGGTTTGATAAAGAAATTAGCATTGGTGTACCAGATGAAGTGGGAAGGTTGGAAGTCCTTCGAGTCCATACCAGAAATATGAAACTTGCTGAGGATGTAAGTTTTCTTTTCTATTTCCTGTTGTCAACTGCTGATAATTCTCAATGTCATCTAAATCTCCAATGGACATTAGTCCTTATGATCTGATATTAGTTTTGTAGGTTGATCTTGAAAGAGTTTCAAAAGATGCACATGGTTATGTTGGTGCAGATCTTGCTGACCTATGCACAGAGTCTGGCCTTCAGTGCATTAGGGAGAAAATGGATATTATTGACCTCGAGGATGACAAAATCGATCCGGAGATATTGAATTCAATGGCAGTGACCAATGAACACTTCCAAACAGCACTGGGTATCTCAAATCCATCAGCCCTGCGTGAAGCAGTAAGTCTCTCTTTCTGTTTTCTTGAGTTCTTTTTCAATTAATGTTTTCACTGGTAATTAACTGTTTTTGGATACTCATATCCCTACATTGCTTGACAGGTTGTGGAGGTGCCTAATGTTTCATGGGAGGATATTGGGGGTTTGGATAATGTCAAACGTGAGCTTCAAGAGGTAATGTACTGATCAATTTTTCAGCTCGGTTGATGTTAATATTCTGATTGTGTTGTCTTCTTGCAGACTGTTCAATACCCTGTAGAGCACCCGGAGAAGTTTGAAAAGTTTGGCATGTCACCATCTAAGGGTGTTCTTTTATATGGGCCTCCTGGCTGTGGGAAAACATTGCTTGCTAAAGCTATAGCTAACGAGTGTCAAGCCAATTTCATTACTGTTAAGGGACCTGAGTTGCTCACAATGTGGTACGGAGAGAGTGAGGCTAATGTACGTGGGATATTTGATAAGGCACGGCAATCTGCCCCCTGTGTGCTTTTCTTTGATGAGTTAGATTCCATTGCAACACGGCGAGGAGGAAGTAGTGAAGTTAGAGTTCTTAATCAACTCTTGACTGAAATGGATGGAATGAATGCTAAGAAAACAGTATTCATTATTGGAGCAACTAATAGGCCAGACATGATTGATCCGGCATTGCTTAGACCTGGACGTCTTGACCAGTTGATTTACATCCCACTTCCGGATGAATCTTCGCGTCTTCAGATTTTCAAAGCATGCCTGAGGAAGTCTCCTCTATCCAAGAATGTATGTCTAACTGCTTTTGCACAATGCACTAAAGGATCTAGTGGTGCAGATATCACTGAAATCTGCCAACGTGCTTGCAAATACGCCATCAGAGAGAACATTGAGAAGGTACATTAAATTGTTTTCTTCCCTGGCATTTCTATATATATTGTGTTTTCCCATATCCAGTTGAGTGTATATATATATATATATGTATGTATATAACCTTGCTAGCTATTTTGATATCTGCAGGACATTGAGAAGGCAAGAAAGAAGTCAGAAAATCCTGAAGCCATGGAAGAAGATGACACGGATGAGGTATCTGAGATTAAGCCTGCACATTTTGAAGAATCCATGAAATTTGCTCGTCGAAGTGTCAGCGATGCAGACATCAGGAAGTATCAGGCCTTTGCTCAAACATTACATCAATCGCGTGGTTTTGGTTCAGAATTTAGGTTTGCAGACAGTGCCGAGACTGAGAGTGCAGCAACAGAAGCTGCCAATCCTTATGCAGCTAATGATGAAGATGACCTGTATGCCTGAGGATAAGCTCTTTTTTTTTTCCCTTTTTTAATTTCTTCTAGAAGCAGACCTTATATACCTCCCCGCCACCCCTTTTTCTTTTTTTTTTTTGGGGGAGAAGAGAGAGAGAGAGAGAGAAAGAAAAGGGGAAATCATAATAATAAATAAAAAGGATGCATGTGAGAAAGTACAATGGTGAAGGGTTTCTCATGTGGTGAATTCTTGTGATATCTGTGATTCTGTCCTTATGATCTAAGCTGGGAATCTTTCTCAACCTTAGCTTCTTTTTTTTTTTCTCTCTCTCTCTCAATTCTAAGATCTAAAGTCATGTGGTGGCGTTTCATATCAGAAGTATAGAGGTTTTTTTAAATTTCCTCTCATGTGACTGCAATTTAACGGCTATGTGGGTCTTTTTTTTTCTTTTTTTTTCTCCAAGTATTATATTTACTTATATTTACTATCTAATTAAGAGGAAAAAATAAATATAATATACGTATATATATATTGAGCCAAATCAAGAATTTGTAAAAGTGGTGTGTGTAATCCTCTGAAGAATAAAGTGATTAATTGGACAAATCAGAATGGACTCAATAGAATATTACATCATCATCATAAATATGAGATTTGAAAGCTCTACAAAGTGAAACAAATCACCTAATTAATAGGGAAAAGCTTTTTTTTTTGGTTAGTTTTTTTGTTTTTTGATTTAGTCACGTTGAACCTCTATTCTGGGAAGCTCTCCCTGAATATATATTTTCATAAACAAAGTTCGAACTTAAGACTTTGCATAAAAAACCAAGCTCTTTCTATTTGTCAATATTATAAGATTTGTCATTTGTCATTGCATTTCAAATTGAAAAAAATTTCTTTGTCCCTTGTAGAGTTGATGTATTTATGTATAAATATCCAATATATATATATCCATAACACATGGTAGGTTCTTGAAAAGTTGCACAAGATAAAGCTTCTACTCATCCTTTTGCTATTGACAATCGTTGATAGGGAAGAGGTGGTGGTGGGGATTAATGTGATGAAAAATTTAGATTACAATTGGTTCTTTTGTAGTATAATATATATATATATATATATATATATATATATATATATATATATATATATCTCTTATTATTTTTAAAGATAATAATAATAATTAATTACATCTCATTAAAATAATATTACAAATAAAGACTAAATATATAAATGTGTTATGACTTGAATTCCAATATCGCTCGTCTAGGAGTTTTATTGAACGGATTATTAAGTAAAAACTTAAAACCTTTTATTTAATAACATGATTTAAACCCGTGAAATGGGCCAAAATAAATAATATCATTGTGAATTTTATAACAAAATAAATTTTAATAACTCTTATATATCTCTCTCTGTAACCTTTTTCGATAAATTTAAACTTATAACTGCAAGAATTATATATATTATTAAAAGCAAGCTTGTGTTGGATCACATGCATATATTGTGTCTTAAATCTAACTTCTCTTGAGAAATAGCTTAGAGTAAAAGGATGTTTTGGGTCCAAACTAAATCATTACTAACGATTCCCTATGGCCACATATATATATATTTCATTATTCTCCTTCTCTCTCAAGATACAAATCTACCTTCAAAAAAACTATTTTTTAGAAATTTGAAGATTGTAACCAAGGATATATATATATATATATATAATATGAATATGTGTCCATGCATAAAAAACACATCCTTATATTATATTCACACATATATATATTATGTTGCTTTTTGGCAAGAAATGATTAGCTATAGGACTTGACCACAAAGCAACCCTAAGGTGTGTCTCATTTCTTAAACAAATGCATGCACCTACACACATGCACTGTCATGGAAATTGCCTTCTAACTAAGATTAGGTTTCTAAACTCTTAGCCTACATCTACATATATATACATACATACATATATAACTAATGTAGGATGATCAGAGCTCACATGTAAAATCTCTACAAATTTTCTTCTAGAACCAAAGACTATGCATTTCCTTATTATATGTAAATGATAAATAAAGTGAAACTTAATTGATAACAGTTCCACTTATAAATATAAATTTTATGAGTTTGAATCATGTATATATATATATATATTTTGATAAGATGACATGCAATTAAAAGAAAAGAGAATATAATCAAATCAAATTAGGTAGAAAAGATTTAGTTTGTTTTTTAGCAGAATGTTGTTAACTCTAAAATGTAAGTACAATTAGGTAATTAATCAAAAAAATAATGAGGATACATTTCACCATTCATGCTTCTTTTCTTGTCACCAACTCTTAAACAAAGGAAATGTACTAAAAATGGTCACCTAGAATTTCAAACCATTCATGACAACATATCAAAATTTTCTTTTTTTTTTTTTTTTTTTCAAAATTTGAGGCATACTTAATAACACTCAGTGATTTATAATATATACTTCTTTTTTTTTAATTAAAGGGTTCAAAATAACTTATTCATATTTCTCTTTGAATAAAAGAAATCTCTATTTCCATTTTCTTTTTGTGAGTCTTTACATTCACAAAATTAATAGCATCCTAATTAATGCTAGTCAAGAAATTAGTCTAAAAGACATTAAATTAATTTATTGGTTTCTTGAATTATAACTAGCCGACGAAGAGTAATTAGACGAGCTTTGGACAAGCAACAACTGAGCTGCTGCTGCTGCTGGAGGTGTCACCGAAGAAGACGAATTATAATATCCCGACAAGACATCCGATGCTTTCGTCGATTTCCTCGCCGGTTTCTGGGGATCACTTCCTGCCGGAACCATCTCTTGTCGGATCTCTTTCAACAACGCCACCACATCTTTCATCGTAGGTCTGTCTTCAGCACGGTTACTTGTGCACAACAAAGCTATCCCAAGAGCTTGGAACATTTCTTGAACATGTGAATCTGGATTTCCTTGTAATTTAGGATCAATTATGTCGATTGGATCCCTTTTGCTCTTTAGACATTCACGAACCCATTGGATTACGTGTTGATTCTCCGGCGGGAATGATGGGTCTACCGGCTTTTTTCCGGTTATGATTTCCAGTAAGACTACTCCATAGCTGAAAACATCGCTCTTCTCTGTTATTTTTAGCATACAACCATACTCTGTGGACAAAAGGCAGGTTAAGAATTAGTACAAACATTTTTTGTCATATTCATATATATATATATATATATATATATATATCTGTGTGTGTGTGTGGAGAAATAAAGTAGTACATACATACTCGAAGTAGTCACATGACTTCACATGCTTAGCAACTCTTTTTTACATCAAAGATAAAAGAAACGAGAATTGTGTTTAGGTTTCCAACAAGAAAGTTTTCTTTCCTTTTTGGAAATAAACAAATTTGATACCTTAAAAGTTATGAATCAATGCTTAATATGCATCACTAGACACACACTACTAGCTCTTTTTCAAGAAATTTTTTGTTCATTTCAGCTCATAACGAGTTCTAACTCAATCAAAAATTAATAGAAATACAATTGAAATGATCAAATTTGTTATTTAGACTATCAATATTTAAAATTATTAATTCGATTAATTAAAATTCTATCAAAATGCGATCATGTAATCTAAAATTTATATAATACTTAGTGTCGAATTCGTGATTTACTATCTAATTCTTATATTATACTCATTATGAATATCGAATTCGTGATTTTGTGTAAAACTCACAAAATGTGTTTTTCATGGAGTTAAACTAGAATGTTTTGAGTTAACAGAAGGTTACCTGGTGCGAAATAGCCATAAGATCCGGCGAATTGGGGGTGAGTGGTAAATGACCGATTTTCATCCTCGACGAGTCTAGCAAGGCCGAAATCGGCGAGACACGGCTCGTATCTGTCGCCTAACAGAATGTTGTGCGTCTTCACATCTCGATGAAGTATCGGCGGAACGCAATCGTGATGCAAATAAGCCAATCCCTCGGCAACTCCTAAAGCAATTTTGAACCGAGTTTCCCACTCCACCGATGATCCTCCTCCTCCGCCGCCACAGCTTTCGTGCAACAGCGCTCCTAAAGTACCATTAGGTAAATAATCGTAAAATAGGAGCTTCGTTTTTCTGTTCGCTGCCCAACCTAATAGCCTCACGATGTTCCGATGTCGAATGCGAGCCAGTGTCGCGATTTCGGAGGAGAATGCCGAAGCCGAGAATTTTTCCGATAATCGGAATCTTTTCACGGCTATTGTTAGTCCAGTCGGAAGGGTTGCCCGATAGACGACGCCCGAACGACCACGGCCGATCACGTTGTTGTTGTTGTTGACTGTCAAGCATTTGGCCACGTCAGCGATCGACAGGTCAAGCTTTTGGTATACAGTAACTTCCCAAGGTGGTCCCATATCCACGTCATCATCGTCATTGCCGCCCACGTCACGCTCGTGGTCCATTATGGTCTGCCTTTTGTTTCCTATGATGATGTAAAGTGCAGCTAAGAGTAGCACACATGCAAAGCATAGTAGCACCACCATTGCCACCCTGGCAGCCTTACTGTGCCTGGCCGAACCGTCTTTATCGGCGGGGCATTCATTGCCGGAGTAGCATAGGTCGGGGTTACCGGCGAGTACACTTAGTGGAAGCTTTGAGAAGAAGGGATTGTCTGGAACACGTCCGGTGAAGTTGTTGTGGGAGATGTTGAGGACCACCAGATTCTGAAGGTCTGCTAGAGAGTGAAGGTCGCCGGAGAGCTGGTTATAGGAAAGGTCAAGAACTCCAAGTTTATCCAAAGTTGCGAACTCTGATGGAATCTCACCGGAAAGTTTATTCCAGCTCAAATTCAGAGCAATTTCCAGAGATGGAATCGTGCCTAAAGTTGCTGGGATTTGACCCGAAAAGCTATTACTGCTTAAATCAAGCAACTGAAGCTTCAAACAAGAACCCAATTGACTTGGAATTGGACCTGAAAATTTGTTCTTCCCGAGTACAAATTTGGTAAGAGAACTCAATGAATGAACACTTGGGCTCAACGTACCTTCCATAACATTGTCTGAAATATCAACAAACTGGAGAGAAACAAGCTGAGTTAAATTCTCAGGCAAATTCCCACCAATTGAATTAGAATGCAAGTCAAGAAAAGTAAGATTCCGGCAGCCTGAAATTTCCACCGGTACCACCCCACTGAGCCTGTTAGAGCCCAGGTCCAAGAAGTTCAAGTTCTTGAGGTTTCCGATATCAGGCGGTATAGCACCTGTCAGCTTGTTATCACCTGCCCTGAACCTGATTAAGGACGAGCATTTCCCAATTTCCGGTGGTATATTACCGGAAATATTATTAGACAACAAGAGTAGCTTATTGAGCTTCTGTAACTGAAAGATACCTTTCGGTATCGTTCCAGTCAATGCATTCTGTGAAAAATCAATGGCCTCCAAGTTGTGACAAGTGGACAAAGAAGACGGAATATCCCCTTCTAAGCGATTAGCCCATAAGAACAATAGAGTCAGATTCAGCAAGCTTCCAATTTCTGATGGGATGTTACCTGTTAATTGATTATTGTCCAGTTCAATGTGCGTTAAAGCTGTACAGTTCCCCAGTTGCGGTGGGATCTGGCTGGAAATTTGATTCACACTCAGCTGCAACTCTTGCAACGAACTCAAATTTCCAAACGTTTCAGGAATGCTTCCTGTTAATGAATTCAACGAAGCGTCAATTACGATTAATTCTTTGCATTTCCCGAGTTCCGGCGGAATGATTCCGACCAAATTGTTTTGCCAGATTAACAGAGATTGGAGATTCTGAAGGTTTCCGAGTTGGGTTGGGATCGAGCCAGTGATTGAGTTTTCGTAGAGGTAGATGTTTTGGAGTGAAGTGCAGTCGCCGAGCTCCGGTGGAATTTGACCGGAGAGAAGCGCTGTGTAGATGGCAATAGTTTGGAGTTTCTTCAATTGGCCAAGAGAAGAAGGAAGGAAACCAGAGATACTGGTTTCCGCCAATCCAAGCATGACCAAATTAGTACAGTTCCCAATTTCTTCAGGAAGTGAACCTTCCAGATTCTTATTCCCACCGGCTCTGATAACTTCGAGATTCTTCAAATTTCCCACACTGCTCGGAATCGTTCCACTCAACTGATTATCATACAGAATCATCGAAACCAAACCGGTAAGATTTCCAATCTCCGGAGGAATCGATCCGCCGAGACGATTCGAATTAAGAATTAGCTCTTCAAGATTGGGTAGAAAATTACAAATCTCACTGGGGATTTCACCCGTCAATGCATTATCACTCAAATCCAAAACTCTCAATTCACGAAGAACACCAATCTCTTTCGGGATTGAACCCGTGAGATTCGTCCCGGTTAAAACCAGCTTATTCAAAGAAAAACCCAGAGAACTGAAGTTACTAGGAACATTTCCGAGCAAATCAATATACTTCAGATTAATTTCAGAAACTTCATTTTTGAAATTACAAGTAACACCAAACCAACCGCAAGGAAGTTCATCGGTTGGATCCCAATTACTCAAAACTTCAACTGATCCATTTAAACTTCTCTTCCATGACAGTAAAACTTCACCCTGCTGATTGAGGGCTAAAGCTGGAACAGAATTGCAGAAAAACGAAACCCATTTGAGGATGAAGAAGAAAAGGGAAAGGGTACATAAATTAACAGGCATTTAGAAAAAAACTATACTACAAAATCCAATGCAAAACACACACAAAAAGAGAAAAAAAGAAAAGAAAAGAGGGATTTGAGGGAAGTGTGCCTAGGGAGGAGGAACAACCAAATCATGTTCTTCTAGGATTATATGATATTAAATAGTAGCAAACACATTTTTTAGAATTGTTTTTGAGAAAAAAAAAAAAAAAAAAAAAGGAAAAAGGGGATGTGGGTGGTGGATTTGGGGGGGTTTGAAAGACCCAGAATCTCCGGATCCAAGAAGAACAGCTAGGCCATTATGTTTTTGCAGAGAGAAGGTGATGGAATTTTTGAGGATTGTTTTTTGGAATTGTTTATGGTGGGTGGTGGTGGTGGTGAAGAAGTTGGCTCTCTTTTTTGCCTATATTTTTAAAATTGGAAAGTTGTAAAGATTGCTGCTTGGCTGATGCTGCTCAGTGCTCTCTGTCACTCTACTCCTAAACAATTTGTTTTCTTTTGGCCTTTTTTTTCCCTTTCCTATAACTTAAAATTTATTATATACATATATATATATATATATATATATATTTAACCCATCTGCTATGTGAATGTATCATAATTTCGAATGGTTGCACTATGCTCATAATTTATTATTTATTAAAGTTTTTAAATTTAAATTTTAGTGAATAAGATCTTTATTTTATTATATTTATCTATTTAGATTTTTGTAGCTATAACTTATTTATTATGTCATTCAATACTTCTTCCGTTCTTTTTACTTGTCGTTATGAAGGGAAAAAGTATTGACAAGCACATATATTTTCTAATTTCACATATGAAAAAAATTACAATTTTGTTTCATCATTACAAGTGAAAAAAAAAGAATGAAGTATATAGTATCATTTTAAGATTAAAAAAAAAGATTGTGAAGTAGTTAAAAGATAATGTAGATCATAGACTTACACCGTGATTCAAACGTGTTTTTTTTTTTTACTTACTTGGGACGTTTGGTGTCCCCACTTTTTCGATAAGACTAATTCGGACTCGGTCCGTGGAGTGCTCGCAGAATTCAAACGTGATTTTGTTTTAGTTGGTTTTATGTTTAATAAACCCAACAACCCATATCAAGAAAAACATAAGAAAAATTAAGGGTTTTTTTTTTTAAACCATCCGATATCAAGAGTCATTATGATTCCAACTAATAAAGATTTGACATGGGTTGCATCCACTTACTCGGATGAAGATACCACTCTGACTCTTACATGGTACTCACAGTGAATATCGAACCAATTTCGTATATCATTCACAATGTATTTTCTTATTGTGTCAAGTCGAGGACTTAAATTAAGTTGTTTTAATGACAAATTATCCATTGTCAATATGTGGAGTAACTTTTGGATCTAGATCTAAACTAGTTATAAGATACAAAATAAATATATATAGTTCTGCTTAAAAATCAGTAAGTTCCAAAATTTTGATCTATGGCAAAGACAAGATCTATGACAAACATTAGAGAGTGTATTGAAACCATTGAAAGAGAAAAAAAAAAATGCACAATACTTTTGCGATGGAAACAGACATGAAAAATGAAAAAGAACGCATTTAATAAAAAGGTCATACCAGGTTCAGGTTCTTTTAATACTATGCAGAAATTTTAGCCAGGTTTTGTTTCTCACTAATTGGAAAGCCAATTGAAGAATCTGCATACATACATACATATATATATATATATATATATATATATAAAAACAAGAGATCACGTGATCCCGCGTGACATGTGAGACTATGTTGAGAATATCATTTGGGATTTTCTTGTTTATATTGTTTAGACCACACATATATATATATAAATATATATATATATATATATATATATATATATATTATTTTTAAGTTAAATTATCTCATATTTAAAAGTTAATGTTTTAAAGTAGGGTCAACTTTTATAAGAGAAGACATCAAACTAACTATATTTATAATCAAAATGTCAAATTCATAATTTTGTATATCTTATATGATACTTATAATAAATATTAAACGAGATTATATCTCAAACTAATGATAAATATATTTATCATATTTTTTTCAAAAGGTAATGACTTTTTATATATATATATATATATATATATATATATATATATATATATTTAGTCCTCTAATATAATACACCCCCCCACACCACCCCACCTAATCCTTGTCCCCTTTCTACTTATACATACGTAAATATAGAATTACGTATTAAGGATGTAATAGAATCTAAAACCATAAGTGATGGGTTTGGCACGTGATAGATGAGACGGAGGTGGGGTGGGGCGGGTTGGGGTGGAGTGGGGGGTGTATTATATAATTAGAGGACTAAAACAACCATGTTCTAAGGCAGCTTTTGTCTTAAGAAGTTCACTTTTTGGTCGACGGCTTAAACGATGAGATAAGCGCACTATAAGTTTGGTATATCATCAAATTCACTGCTTATGTAAATACTTTATGGTAAAAAAAAAAAATTGAAATTATTTAAAATCATACATTTAATTTAATTCGTTTTACTATTAAAATACTCATTTCAATTTGAAAATAAATATTTAAATTTAGTAAAAAAAAATTTTTTAAAAAAATGTATTAAATATTATATAATATCACGAGTTTCACACTTGTGAATATTACTAATATAAGGGTTTCAATTAAGTAAGTATATAAAAGGAATTATAATCCTTTACGATCAATATTAATAAAATAATAGAAATATATTTTTACCAGGATCGAATTCAAATCTAATTGGGATTTGAACCACATAAATCCTATAAATAGAACCTTATTTTAATAATAGAACGTTTTAAGAGTTAGAAAAAGATTAGTTATGTTACATCAAATATTATATAAAATTTCATTCGTTGTGAACATAGTATAATAAGAATCAAGAATTAATCTTAAAACAATAATTTTTAAACGGTAAAACAACACAAAATATTTAAATTTATTTCTTATAGATTCAAATATAATCTCAACATCAAATATGTATATATATATATATTCAAACTTATATATATGGACAATAAAGTTTGATGCCATATATGGAAAACTTTGGACTCTACTCTTATTATTACCGCTACCTTAAATTCCCATTTTAGAAAGGGGAAAAAAAATGGGTATTTGTGCAAATTATGGAAGTGAAAAAAAAGCGCATTGATGTATAAGGTATTGTGGCTTTACCAGCTTTAATGGGAAAGCCATTTTGATCTTTAGCAAAAATTAGTTGGCATCTTTTCCCATGCACCACTTTTCTCCTTTTTCCAAGTGAATTAATTTCTTACACCTTTTGTCTAAAATCAAATATGCACACACAATATAATATATATATATATATATATATATATATATATATATATATATATATTGGGTTGATAACCTGTTATAAAATAACTCAATAATATTGTCTGTTTTGATCCATTTTAAGTGGGGTCTCACAAGTTTAAAACAAATAATTAGGTAAAGGGCTTCAAACCCCTACTTAAGAACCTCTCAGAAATCTCTTAAGCGAGCATGTGAGACTTTACGTCACAACAATATATATAATTTTAAAAGTTCTTTTATAAAAATAAATTAGTATCTAATCATATTATTTTTTTAAAAAAATAATAATTAAAAATAACTATATTAATAAAATATTAAAGACCCATAATTTTTTTTTAAAAAAAAACTAATTTTTAATTTTTAATTTTTAAAATTGGTCAACTTTATTTTTAACAAGTTAAGAATGTGTAGCCACTCTACTTATGACATGCACATGATGAGTTTGAGACACAAAAAAAAAAAAAAAATAAAAAAAAAAAAAACTTTATTTTTAAAAAAGAAAAAAAAAAAAGATTGATGAATTTGTATGAGTTGCAATTCTAGAAAAGTAGGTATAATTAGGTTATAAGCTTCTTGGTACTTGAATTGTTCATTTCATTTGAAAGTTGAACAATCATTTTGTCTGATTTTATACAAGTTTTGTAGGGTATATATCATATGTCTTCAACTGACACACTATTCATTCATTTTTTCTTACACACACACACACACACATATATATATATATATATATATATATATTATATGTGGATTTCATCCTTTCACTTACATATTTTGATTAATTTGGTCTCTTATTTTCTATTTTTAGCCAACAAGATTTTTTAAAAATGCATTTTTTTTTTTTTTTTTACGTACGTATAGATACATTTAGTGTTACTAAGATACTTTTTGGTTAAAATATGTAAGTTAAGTGATTAAATTGACTAATTATCGATGATTAATTCAATCATAATTTTTTTTTTCTTTTTTTTTATGATATGAAGTGTTTTGAATAAGTGCAAAATTATAGACATCGACTTTAAGTCATGTTCATATCTAAACTAATTTTCATTCGAGTTGAATTGATCTTTAGTGGAATATAAGCTCTAACTCTAAATTTTAACTTACAAATACTTTTAAATTTATCATGAATAATATTTTTTTTTAAAAAAAAAATATGGGGAAAAAGAAAAAGAAAAAGAAGGAAAAGGAGATGAAGGATCATGGATGTATATGACTCAATAAAGAAAGACAACACAAATGTAATGAGGTAGGGATCCATTTGTATGTAAATAGAGTATCTATTTAAATACGCTCGAATGACCTCCTCTCATAATGCTCATAATGAGAATGTATAGAACCTTATTCCAGTCTGGTCTAATATGGAATGAACTTATAATCATGAAATCGACTTGATCATCGGATTATAAGTTTTTTACACTTGGTGTGACAAATGGAAGAAGAAGATCTATTTCTTTTGAAATTTTGTTAAATAACCACAAACTTATGTGACAAATTTTAAAGAAGGGTTTTCTTCTTTTTTGCCTATTAATCTTTCTTTTGTTAACAACTAAATAGACTTAGTGGCATAATTTGAAGGGTTGATGGAAGACAAAGCAATGGAATTATGATTTTATTTTATTTTTTAAAAAAGGTCTCTTTTTTTAGGCCATAGAAAGAAATAAAGAAACTTTCCTTTTTATATAATAATTTATATATATATATATATATATATATATATATATATATATATATATATATATTTATGGTGTGTTGCTAATTAATACAAATGTCATTGGTACAATAATCATTAAATAGGATTTGAGAAGGAGAGGAGAGACTGCTAAAAAAAGGAAAAGGGAGCACATGCAAGTGTTGGATGTGTGTCATTTTAGGTTTTGGGAGTGTCACATAAAACCTAATCATCACTTCAAAAGTTCCCAGCTTTTGAATAATGGTTTTGGTGATACTAATTAATTACATTTCCCAAATTTGTACACAATTGACAAGTCAAGATTTTATTATTTTTTTTATTAGACTATCCGATATTCAAATTTTAATTAATTCACATTCGATCTAGTTTGTACAAGATTTAACTGTTACATAAAATTTTAATTACTTAATAATTGAATTTCATATCATTAGAAAAAATCTATTTTTTTTTATATATATATATATATATATATATTACACACAAATTCACAAATTTTCAAATTTACAAATTCCAAAAAAAAAAATCAATTTTATTAGAAAATTTTTAAAAAGTCACTAAATTAAAAAAAAAAAAAGAGTATTAAAAAGGAATTATTTAATTAACAAAGAATAATGAGATGGTGATGGATCTTTATTGGAATGGTTCATCCAAAACAATATTAGGAGTCATAAAGAAAAACGAAAAGAGACAAAAGGAATATTAAGTAGTATTCTTTTTGTAGAGTTTTCTTCCTTTTTTTTTTTTTTTTTTTTTTTTTAATTATTATTATTTTTTTTTTATAGTGAAATAAAATTGCTTTATTGATGATTTTTTTTTTTTGAGCTCTTTGTGCTTTCCTAGAATCTACTTATCTTCCATTGGTTTCTTAACCTTTAATTTATTTAAAGGTTATCAAGAAATTCAAAAAGAAAAACCTACTTTTGCACAAATAATGTTGTATATATTATGTTTGGAAATTTACTATTTACTATTATGTTATATGTCCACCTAATTATGATTTATATATATATATATATTTATAATATATATTATATTGTTGTGACTTGTAATCTCATATGAATCGTTTAGGTGATTTCTGAAAAAGGGATCTAAAAAGGCCCTCTAGTCCTTTACTTAGGGCGGGCGTTGTTTATAATATCATTGAATTGTATAGAATATAATTTTTTCATATCTAAAATATTTTAAAACCCTGGATCATTAGTTAAGGGGGAGGAGCCCCCGCAGTTCCCCACACATGCCTTTGATTTGAACCAACATATTTTATATTTGATACTAAATCATCTAATCAATCCATAGATTGCCACATTTTTTCCCACTCCTTTTAATCAATAATTGATGGATCATTACACGGATGAACAAAAGAAAGGTTGATATATATATATATATATATATATATATATATATAAACTTTCTTTTGAATCCCTAAAGACAAAAAAAAAATTCTTTAAAATAAATAGAGGAGGTCAACTTTGGGACTCACTAACTTTCCCAAACTTTGCCCATGAACCTAAATTAAGGTTGGAATAATTAAAACCTTTAGTTAATTGTATTTTTTTTTCCCCATGTATTTTTTCTTTGTCATGGATCTTTTTTATTGGGTGTTTTAACTTTTTCTTTCACTTGCATTTGAATATAATATATATATATTTTAAACCTTTCATTATTTGGTTATTTATTTTTTAAAATTTGATTAATATAAAATTAAGTCGTGTCTAAAATTATCTTCAAGGCACAATTGAGTGGGTAAGTATTCAAATCCCTATTTATATATACAACTGTTTAAAATTTGCGAGTAGAGCTTCTTTTTCAAGGGATCAACCGAGTTGAACGAAAATTAGATGTGAATTTGATTTAAAGGTGTCCTTCCATAATTTGGGAACTATATAATATATATATATATTATTCATAAGATTCAAAAAATGAAAATCGAAATCAAACTCCTTACAATTTGTATATATATTTTGTAATTTATTCATGTTCGATAGTTATTTTGAACCCTAATTAAATTGGATTTGAACAGCGTTGGATCTCTATTGGGAGAAAGCTTTTCCTTACACCTATCTTTTCATATGAAGATTCAAACTCGAGACTTTATGGATGTAGAATCAAACTCGTTCCACTAGTAGAATTTGTATACTTTGTATTGCTTGCTTTTGCATTGGTTTCATAGAATGTTCTTCCCTTCTTTCAAGGTTAATAATCTTTCTTAGCTTTTCCTCTTTCGGCACTAAAGGCCAAACTAAAATCTACATGTTTGACAGCTAAAAAGAATTGCATTGGAATTAACTATTATTATTTTTTTTTAAAAAAACATATTTATTCTCGTTTTGAGGATGAGTTTTTCCTTAATCAAGAGTGCAATTATTAATGTTGGATACCAAGCCATGGATTATGACTCTTAATTTATTAAATTAATCATCGTTCGAGCTGAATAAATTTCTACTCGAGATAAACTTTGAATATGAATTTAAATTTACAGTTTCACTTAAATTAAAAAGATTTTTTACTAACTCACCTCAGTCATGAATGTTGGACTATGTTCTCTATAGCCCTCGGACATTCCCGGGTCCAAGTTGTTTTAGAATACACTCTAAAATAGTTTCATTCTCGAAAAAATTCATTAAAAATAATATTTTGTTATGAAATTCTAGGAATATAAGACAATAAACCAAGAAGAGAATAACAAGAGAAATATATAGAGAAAAAAAGATAATCTCATTTTGATATTTCCATATGATTATTAAAAAGGGTTTTTAAGTCCATCTATTTATAAGGGTGACAAGATGAACATATAAACATTATTAGTAACACGTCGTCATCCCAAAATTAATTATATAATTAATCTTTAGATTAAAAGATAATCATGAACATTCACATTCATAATATATAATATATAAACCCAAGACATAGGTAAGGTGGTAAGAAGTTCTCTTAACTTAAGTAAGGTTGAGGTTCAAACCCCTACTCATGTATGCAACTGTTTAAAAGTCTATATGTGAATTTGACTTAAAAGTATTCTTTCATAGTTTGAGACTTATGTAGTGCTTAAGTTTAAAATATATATATATATAAACAGTGTATATGTATTTTTTTTTTTAGTAAGCCCGGGTTAGCAAGCTACCCATTGGGCCCTTGTACTAAAAAAAAAGAGTTTTTATATGGGCCAAAGGCCCATTTTTAGATATTAAACTGAAAAGGAACAGACACTATACGGAGTTAACAGACGGATCCAAACCCAATTTTATGGGCCATTTAAAGTTGGTGAGATATGAGAGTCAGTCGTCGGCCCAAAAAGAAAAAGCATTTATTTTAACCCTTGAAAAGTTAAAAAGGAATGATAAAACGTCGTCGTTTCACATCTATTACCCAAAATTTAGAAACCTATAAATTCTCTCGTCTTGTCTGCTTTTTGGGTTTCCTCTAGAGTTCTGACTACGTCTCATATCACCACTAGCTGCTACCGCCACCGAGAAAAACTACGTTACCCCGACCCCCGCCGGTGATTTCACGTTTCGACATCCTCCTTTTACAAAAAAATGAACAGTGAGTTTCCTTAATCTTCTCGGTAAAGTGAAGTTTTTCATTTATGGATGATGAGATGATTAATCTATGTAGTGAAGTATATGATGGAAGAAAAAAATGTTATGCTAACTCAAGAGCTTGAGGAGTTGGTAAGCGGACTCCTAAAACTTCTTCTCATAGCGGATGGTTTTTAACACCACGTTAAAAAGTTTTAGGTCAGGTCTTCACCCTCACCCTCGAGTAAGAGTTGGACTCCGCGAGCGCACCTCACCCTAGACCGAATCTGGATTAGTCGGCCTGTGTGCGTTCGGATACCGGATGCTTAAAGAGAAAAAAAAATGTTATGCTTGTTGCTTTTGAAATTCAATTAGATTATTTGATTTTGGATCGAGATGGTTCACAGTATGTCAGAAAAATTTAATTATTATTATTATTATTTTTTTTTTGTTATTGTCGTAGAGCAGTCTTCTAACTTCTATTTATTTTTTTTTTTTTCGTGTGATGTTCGGGTTAACCCGAATAATTCACACCTGAATTCGGCAGGATAATTGCTGGGTTGACAGCACTAAAGTTGGGAGTGTGTGCTGACCACTCGGCAAGCACTCACTTGACTTCTAACTTCTATTTGCAAACGTTTATTTTGTTGCTAGTCTAACAAGAAGGTCATATAATTAGCATAAGGTTTTATTTATTTATTTTTCTTTCTATTTTTTAGGTCTTAATTCGGATAAACTTTTAAGTTTTGAGTTGAATATGGAAAGGCAAAGAAAATGAGCTTTTTATGATAAAAGAATAGAACTTGAAATTTATAGAAGTTTTTCATTATTTATGGGAAAAAGAGTTGAAAATTTTTGTATCTGGGATTTCTGAATGAAATGAAGCCAAATGGTTGACTATATTTATGATTATTTTACCTTTTTTCATTTCTTTAGGTAAATAATATTATTGCATAGTTAGAATTAATTTACCTTTAATATTCATCAAAATCACTGAAATAAATGTTGTTTTTGGTGGGGGATGGTCAGTAGCCACATTTATTAGGTATGTCTTGTATTCATTTGCAAATGAGGCAAGCACTTCTTAGATTGATCAATTTAATGTTAATAGAATGAACCATCAGTTTCACTTAATGGTTTTCTTATGCAAACTTTACATTTCTTTCTTTTTTGTATCCTACATTTCCTTATCCTTTATTTTTATTTTTAACTTTAGAGAGGGGAAACTTTTTCCTCATAATAGTGGTTGAAGTTATTAACATTGATTATTCTCTGTTTATTTATTTCTGACCATGGATATCAGGATTGTGTTCAAGACATAATTTTTGCAGAAACTTATTATTAGTGCAACTTTACTTGTAGATATCAGATTTACCTTTTTCCTTTCAATGGTTGAGCTTTTTGTAGGAACATTTGTGATAGCGAGGAAACTGTGAATTAATTTATAACCCCTAATGCATTATAAGAAAACTATATCCTATAATATTTGATTTGAAAAATATACTGGAGCGTCTATTTTTTTTAAAATTTTTTTTTGCAGTACGAGGAAGTGAACTAGTAGAGTAGTAGTATTGTTGATGATTTTACTCTCTTTTTTAAAAAACTTTTTTGTTTTAAACAGTTCCCCTGTTTTTGGCTGATTCCATTCTATTTTTTTGTGGTATACTATTATTCATTCTCATCTTCTCTATCTTATATTACAGTTATGGCTCAAGAAGCTGGCATGTTTACTGTACGTCAAACTGCTGGGATTGTTTTGTGCTGCAAATGTGGTATTTTGATGCATCCAAATGCTGCTAACATGTGTGCCAAGTGCTTGCAGTCAGAAGTAGACATAACAGAAGGCTTGCCGAAGCATGTCACCATTATTCATTGCCCAGAATGTGATACCTATTTGGAGCCTCCAAGTACATGGATCAAGGCCCAGTTGGAATCAAAAGAGTTGCTTAAATTCTGTGTGGACAGGTTAAAGCATAAGGTGCTATTGGTACAGGTGCGATTGGTACATGCAGAGTTTATTTGGACGGAACCTCATTCAAAGAGGATTAAAGTTAGGCTGCGAATTCAAAAGCAAGTTCTTAATGGAGCAGGTCTTGAAGAAACTTACATAGTGGAGTATATCGTGCAAGATCAAATGTGTGATTCTTGTAAAAGGATTCAAGCAAACCCAGATCAGTGGGTGGCTGCAGTGCAGCTGCGTCAGCATGTTGCTCATAGAAGAACTTTCTTCTATTTGGAGCAGTTAATTCTGAAGCATGATGCTGCTGTTCGTTGCATAAGAATTAAGCAGATGGATCAGGGGATGGACTTTTTCTTTGGTAACAGGAGTCATGCTGTGAAGTTTGTGAAATTTTTGGGTAATGTTGTTCCCATTAGGAGTCGCCATGATAAACAGCTCTCGTCTCATGATCCCAAGAGCAACAACTATAATTACAAGTACACCTTCTCTGTTGAACTTTGTCCAGTTTGTCGTGAAGACCTAATTTGTCTTCCTCCAAAAGTTGCAGCAAGTTTGGGTAATCTTGGTCCACTGGTTATTTGCACAAAAATCAGCAACGGAATTGCCTTAATGGACCCATCTACACTGCGACATTGTTTCTTGGACTCTGATCAATATTGGAGGGCACCTTTCAGGTCTCTGCTTTTCAGCAGGCAACTTGTGGAATATATAGTGTTAGATGTAGAGCCTATCTCTCCGGAACTTATGGTTGATGGCTCAAGATATGTTCTAGCAGATGCACAAGTTGCTCGTATATCTGATTTTGGTAAAAATGACAAGATTTTCTCCGTTAGAACACATCTTGGCCATCTATTGAGCCCTGGAGACTATGCTCTGGGCTATGACTTGTATGCGGCTAATAACAATGACATTGAGCTGGACAAATATAAACGCCTTGTCCTTCCTGAGGTTGTACTGATCAAAAAGAGTTACGAAGAGAAACGTCAGAAAAATCGTGGGAAGCCTCGATCTTGGAAACTTAAATCTCTTAACATGGAAGTTGATCAATCTGCCGTTAAAGGTAAATATCACGAAGAAAAGATGCACACAGAATATGAACAGTTCTTGAGAGACTTGGAGGAGAACCCTGAGTTGAGATTTGACATATCATTGTACCGGAATAAAGAGTACGAGCCATCAATGACCTCGGGGACTGATGGCGAGGATGTTCCTTCTGTTCCATTAGATGAATTGCTTGCTGAGCTTGATTTAAGTGAACAAGAAGACGAGGAAAGTGATGATGATGAATGATAGCATGAAGGAGTAAATATATATGAATTGAGTTGAATTGGCAAAGCTAGCTATGTTTTCTTTCACGCATTTCGGTAGTTTTGGGAAGACCATTTTGTGCTGTTTTTATTTATAAAATTTTGTGTTGAATATTGTTCTTGAGTACGTGCCAATGAGTATCAGTTTTGATGGTGTATATAGCTATTCCAATATCACTGCTTGCCCCCGGTGGGTAGAAAATTGTTTTAAATATGTATATTTAATTTACAAATATAAAAATTTAAAACATTGTTATACGTGGTTTTCATGTATAAATTTAAATAATTTTAAACCGTACTAAATTTCCTAAATTACGATATAAGATTTAATGTATGATTTTTCTAAACTATCCTTATGCAAACTATTTGTGTTTAAACCGTACTTTCGAAATCTCATAAATTAGCGATCTAAGATTTCATGTTTGATATTGTCTGTCCAAATTTCCTTATGCAAACTATATAAGATTTCATCACAAATATTAAAGGTAAAAAAATATTATCTTAAAAAAGAAAAAAGGTAAATACTCAAATATTATTTCAACAAGAATATTATTATTATTTTCTTGTAATTATTTTTTTTTTGGAAAAAGAAAAAACTTAAGGTGTGGAAAAATAAAATAAATAGGAAATTCTCGTATTGTACTGTAAAAGCCCTTTGAAAAAGTTTCCATATTTGATTCAAAAGGAATCAAAATGGCGGGATAAGTAAAAACCCACATTTTATTCTTCGCTTCTTCCGGTTTAATATCAAATCTTTTTTACTCTTGAAGATTGATTCAGAAGTCTCAGAGAGGGATTGGATTTACAGAGAGATGCAGAGCAGAGGAGAGGATAGTGTGAGAGCCAAGATGGCAGAGATGAGGCTGATTTGCGAGCGAGAAATCCCCATTCAGCAGCAGCGCATGGAATCTGCCTGCGGGGCTTTTCGAAGCTCCCTTCATTCTGCAAAGTCCAAAGCGGAACAAAACCTTCAACTCCAAGGTTCAACTTTTATTTATTTCTTTTTACCCGGATGGGAGTGGAGAAGGTGGGAAATTCAAGTTCCAACTATTTTAGGGGGATTTAAATTAGGGTTTATTTTTTTTTTTTTTTTTTTTTTTTTTAATTCTCTCAGGGATTTCTGAAGTTTCTGTTTTGTGGGATTTTATTGGGCTGAGGTTATCTGAAAAATCTTTACGTTGTGTTTTGTTGTGTATGATTTGACGGAAATGTGATTTTTTTTTTTCCAGTAAAGGTAGCAAAGCTAAAAGCTGAGTTGAGAGAGGCGGAGGATAATTTGGTAAAGGCTCTTGCAGGTATGAGCTTGATATGGGAAGAATTGAGTTGATATTTTTCTTGGTGGAAAAGTAGTTATAACTAACTACTTTCTGTTAATTGTTAACTATATCAAACTTCTATAAATAATAGTTTGGGCACTTGTAATCAATCATCACTATTATGAATGAAATTCTCTCTTCTTCTCTTCCTCTGTTTCTCTTCTCCTTCTGATTTCTTCCTTTCTTCTTCTCTCTCTCATTTCCTTAGTTCAATTGTTCAATTCATTTCTGTATTTGTTAAGAAAATCACTGCATAGCTTATCAGCCTGCAACAGAGCTCGTCTAGAAAATTTTCTTGTGAATCTCTGACTGCTGTTGGCTTCATACTTCAATTGAATGAATTCTTAGAGAAACTGAAAATGATAATGAAGTAGTTATAAGCCTTTACTGGGATACTTAACAATAAGATAAAAATTAATTTCATTATTGATGTTGGCAAGTGAATAGAAACCATTTTCAGTGGTTCTTCATAGCTCTTAGGGAGTATGAAAATAACTGAGATGAATGTAAACTCGGTGAAAGAAGGGTTGCAGATCATCAACATATATTGTTACTAGAAGCTCAAATGGGTATGGTATGCATGAGTTGAAGTTCATCAAATCTTTGATCTTTCGAAGAAAATGTTTCTGTTTATTTATTTTTTGCAAGAGCATGAATCTGCATCGAGGTAAGATTTTTATATATTAATTGGTTTTCTCCACACATTGAGGAAGAATCTGTTGTAAAGTCATTCATTTATGTATAGGATAAAGCTCTTCTGGAAATATTAATTTTGCTTTTCTGGATGTCAATTGTAGATTATAAGGCTTATTAAAGTCAACCTTAAAAGTTGAATTGATTTCTATGATATTTCACCTCTCTTAGACTTTTTGCAAATTTTTTTTTAGTTTTTACTGATGTTTTCATTGTATCAATTTCTTTGTTTGTAAGTTAATTAAAAGGCAGCAAAAATGACAATTATATATGGTATGGAGGATAACATGCATAAAGATTTTTCATTTGAAAAAGTAGTTTCTGGTGCAGAACTTTTTTATATATGCACATATTGACACATCTTCATGTATCTTCTTCCCTGAAAAGAATTATTATTATCCTTTTTTTCTCCTCTCCAGATCCAGTTACTGCATCCCTGAATTGAAAATTATGAACTATACTCAACACTCCATTTTCATACGATTGTGCTTTATGAGAAACTCTCTATAAGTGCATAACTATCCTTTTAGATTGTCATATATCAATTCCAGTTTCTTTGTTATGCCTGAAAGTAATTATTCATCCAAATTATTGTTTTTCATGTACTTTTTAGTTTTTCTCATGAGGTTATCTATTGAGGATATCCACCAGATTGTTATACATTTGTAATTGATAGGAACCAATGTTATATCAAGCTCTTTGGAAGTTGCTCTTTGATGAGATTTTGCAGATTGTAATTTCTCTGATCTGCTTCATTTGCAGTTAAGATACGAAAAGAGGCCAAACGAATGGCCACCATGGACTCACTATCTGCCTCAAAAGCTAGACATGAAGACCTAAAGGGTGTTATTGAAGATCAGAAAGCCAAGAAAGATGAATATGCAGCAATAATATCTCAACAATCCAGTGGTACTTTCCTTGTCCTCTGTCCCCTGCTTGATTGTTTGCCAATATCTGTATGTGGCATCTCCTCTTCCTGAATTGCTTGAGTTCTGCAATCAACACTTTTGATAACCTTGTATGCCGTGCCAAATGATTCCTAAAATTGCAATCAGGGAAGGAGGTTTTCCCTTTTTTAGTTTTTTTAAAATTTGTTTTTATTATTTTAAGCAATTTTTTATAACTTGATTATTTAAGAAAAACCAAGTAGAAGTTAGAAGAAGGAACTTTTAGGCCTTTAAACAATCTCATGCTGGGAATAATCATGAACATAAGTATATGTGCAGAAAGCTTCCTCTCCCTTCTTTGTTCTCTTGGCTTGGGTTATATTTGCTGCAGGAGATGATATCCTAATATGCTTATAAGAGACAGGGCAGTTAATTTTGGACAGTAGCAAACTTTGTGAAACTACAGGTGGTGGGTGTAAGCTTAATATCAGGGAATGGCAAGGATGCTAAATTTATAGGATGTGGAAGCAGTCAAGGAATGTTCCCTGTACTATTACATTTTATTATTTCTTAAATTCATGTCTACTTCATTAATGTTTCAAAATATTCGTCTTCTTCAGTTTTATTTCCTGCCAAGGACAAAGTAATGATTGCTGGCTTAAGATCAGAGTAAATTACATATATTAAAATTTGCCATGTGGAAGGGATTAGAAATGTTAACTGTTGCCAATAAATATGTCTTCTACCTCTATATGTTCTTTACGGTTCTCCTTGAATCATATTTATCTTAACTAGTCTGTGTACAATTGAAGTTCACTAAGAATGAAAAATGATAGAGAATTTTTTTTATTTTTTTTTTTTTTTTTTGGGTGGGGTGAGGTGGGTGTTAAAAGTATGAAATATTTACTTTTTTTGTGGCTTTTTTTTATGAGTTCGGGGAGGGGTGGAAGCGCTGGAAATATATAGATTTTATAGTCACGTGTTGGTGATATAAGGTGTTTCTTCTTTATCAGAAGCTTACACATAAATGTATCTTTTAACTCCTGGCAAATGTTTGCTCTGTTACTATTGAACTTCCTGTTTCTGTCTTTAGTCTTTAAATATTCCTACTCTTCAAGCAATATTCAATTTGGATCTGACCCTTTCTAAATTCTGTTCTTTCTTGACTAAAGCTCTGAAAGAACTTGAAGAAAAACACCATCAGAATGCTGAACATAGAAAGGAAATCGAAGAGGTTATTTCCTGGTACAATAGGGTCCTTGGCTTTCGTATTGAATGTGGATATGGTATGTCCAGGAAACATGATCAGTCACTTTTCTTCTTCCTTTAGATGATTGTTTTATGGAAATACTCAAATTTTTGCATAATAGTTGTTGCATTTTCTGTTTCTTATTTCCTTTGTAGGAGTCAAATTTATATTCACAAACATAAATTCCAAGAATCCAGATGAGGAGTACTCCTTTACAATCCGTCATGCGAATGATATATACTCCTGTAAGCATCAGATTTCCCTCTAATTCTTATGCTGCTTTTATTTTCTTTTAAAATTATGAATTTAAGTACACTGTTTACCAACTTTAATCTAAATTGGAGAAAAAATTTCTAAGATCTTTTCAAATTTTTGTTTTGTAGTGCTTGATTGTGATCTGCAACTAAATGATATGAAGGAGCTGATTAATGAATTAAATAAAAGCAATGGACTGTTCAAATTTGTGAGAACTATGAGAGAGAAATTTCAAGAAGCTGCAGCATGTGGTATGATTTTGAATCTTGGTCATTTTCCTGAAAATTTTGTGAAATGTGTGAATCATTATGGCTTTGTCCATTTCAAGACAAGCATTTCAGTGTTTTGTAATACTTTACAACATACAAGGCAGATGTTTTTCAATTTAGTCTGCTCTATTCTGCCTTTTGGAGGTGGGTGGCAACGATTCTAAGCATCCATTAACAACTTTCAGGAAGTTTTCCCCAAGTTTTGTCTCATAGTCAAGACCAGAAAACAATAACTATGTCTGCTCCAGTTTCTTCAATTTCAACTGACAGGAGTGAATCTCCTGTGAAGCAAAAAGGGCTTTGTCCGGCAGAAGCAATCTCTATATCTGCTCCAGTTTCAACTGAAGGAAGCGAATCTCTTGCCAAGAAAAAGGAGCCTCAACCTGTAGATATTAATAGGCACTCCCGTAAAATCTCTGGCAAAGGAGGTAGACAATCAATATCTCCTGGATCTGCTTCATCTCTTCGACGTACTCCACGATTTCAAAAGGTACTTTTTTTTTATATTTTTTTTTTAATGAAGATAAGTATATATACATGTCCTTTGATTTTCTTTGCTGCTGAGATTAGGTTTTGCTGGATGGACTCAGGTCTTAGTAAGAATTTCATTTTATATTTTTATATTCTTTTTTATCCAAAGATCCCAAAGATATTCCCTATCTTGGACATGTTTCCTTGAAATTACCTGTGGTATTTAAGCTAAATCCTAAGTAAAACTTGTGAATGTGTGTTTGTTTTGTGTCAAGTGGTGGTTTGGGGGCATGGATGATTGTTGGAATCAGTACCTGAAGATTTTCTCATGCTTACTTGTATCTACCTCTGCTGATAAAATTTGAAAAACACGAGGATGTGAGATCAATTAAATAGGATTATGAAATCTGTCCATTCTCTACAGAAGTTTAGAGTTTGACACAGTTCTAATTATGGCAGGTGCAGAAATGAAGCTAAATTGGTCCATTGGCTATGTTTTGCAAGTTGTAAAAGGGATTTGCTGTGGATCTTATGCAACCACCTTCTCACTTTACAAGAACCTCCCCAAGTTTAACTATTGGCATGTGAAAGTATAAGTCTTGTATGCTTGTAATTAGGAAGGATGATAATTATGTGCTGCTCTGATTTAAGAATCTCATCTCATTGCCACTGATTAGAAACGTACTCTATCGAAGGTATTTGAGGTGTATATGCAGTGCAGAAAATATATATATATATATATATATATATATATATATATATATATATATATATATGTATATATATATCCATGACTAATTCCTGTTGTGCCAAAAATTTTCTATACATGTTTTTCTTTTTTCTGTTGACAGTAGTCATCTGACTTCTTTTTTTGTACAGTTAAGACTGGCACAATCAATTTGATTTGTGTATAATGCTAATTCCAGATTGTAATTGTTGCTTAAATTTGGATCTTCATTTATCTGCTCATGAACTGACACTTAGCTAGCAAATCGAGTAATGAATTACAGTTGATACTGCAATCCCATTCTCTACATGATAATTTACTCTCTCTTCCCCCCCTCCTATGTCCATGTACTAAATACATACGTGCTTAACTGAAGTTTATGTAGCATTTAAAAATATTCATCTTTAATATATAACAGCATATGCATTCTCTTCATGTCTGCACTGTATGTGCCATATATTTACAGGTTGATCACCTTCTTAACCAGATTCCACCACCAGGTAAGCCTCTTAAAGATATTCTCATTTTGTTATGAAAAATCATATTCTAATTATCTCTGGTTCTACAAAGTACTTACTTAGCATTTCTGGTAGAAAATGAAGGCTAATGGCTAAACTTTGTATATTCTTCTGCACTTTATTCTTCTGGTATCTGCTTCTTTTCGTCACCCTTCCCCCACTTTCTCTATCAAGAAGATATTGATTTGATGCTCTGGGAAAGATGCAGATTTGAACCAGTAAACTTATGGCTTTAGCTTAAAATGCTTATCCCTCTTCTTTGTTTACATTCACAAGAGGAAAATGAAACCCCACTACCACCACCACCCCCCCCCCCCAAAAAAAAAAAAAAAAAAAAAAGGTGGGGGTTTAATTTGGAACTTCAGGTCTTGGAAATCTGTTGCTATTAATCTTTAGCATTGCGATGGAGCTGTACTTATTATTAAAAGGTTAAGCATAGATGAAGCACTTGTATGTGGTTGCTTCTTCTGTGGAAATACAATTACAGTTTACATCTACTTATTTACATGACTTTATATATATGTCTATGTATATTAGTGCTTCTAAAACAATTTGAAAATGAATACAAAAAAAATTGTGCTAGTGTTTTGGCTTAGTCTGTCCTCTGAATCAAAGAAGTAGTGAGTTTCCATAACTTATGTGCTTCAGTTTCATCATTTGCTAGGTTTGAGCAGTGACTTTCATTGCAGTCTGCAAAGTAATTCCCACTAACCCCTTCTGTTTGTGGACTCAGTGCAACATAACATGTAGTGGCAGCACCCTGCAGAAATCAAAACAAAAACTTTAAACCAGAATGAAAATGAAGTTTCAGTTTCAAAGAACATTTATGGCAGACAAAGGGACAAACCATGTCTGGACAAAAGAACAAACCTGTGATGTAGATTTGAGCAATTTTGAGGCCATGAAATAGATTGAATCTGTAGTTTTAGAAAGAGAAACAAGGTTTGAAGTACATTTAGTTAGAGATGGATTGGTTTATTTTAGGGTTTGGAAATTGTGAAAACAATAATACTAGTATAATAAAAAAGCTGTTACATGCCTGTGATAAAGCCTTTCTGATCTCTGATAATTCCAGTCTTCACTATCCCTGGATGTACTGCATTGATGGTTACATTTGCTTTCTTTTCCTGTAACAAATCCAAGTATACTTTCTAATTATATCATACTATCTTGCATTTAAATTTCGAATATTATATATATTTGAAGACGGTTACTTACTGAAGTACTACGTCTATTTGTTATATTTACCTTTAGCTGTTTGGCAAGTTCTTTAGCATGCATAATGTTGGCCAACTTAGTTTGAGCATAAGCTCTGGTTCCATTATATCTGCCAAAGAAGCAAGAAAACAAGATCTTTTGTGAGATTTGAATGAAAAAGTTAAAGAATTTCTTATAATAGCTATAGCAATGGGAAGAGGAATTCCAGATGAGAGTACTTTTTAGGGTTGAGCATTTGGGAAAAAAAGAAATGATCTCTTTTAACCCAGTGATGGATAACTGATGAAACATTCACAATTCTTCCTTCAATCCCACTTTGTGCTGCTGTTTCTATCATTCTCTCCATTAACATTTCTGTCAACAGGAAGTGACCTGCCCATACATTTATTTCTTGTTCATTAAAATATAACATCAGCAGAATCATTAATATACATATATATTATATAAATAAATACTAATGTTGTCTTGTTTTTCTAGAGGAAAAATTTACCCAAGTAATTGGTAGCAAATGTCATCTCAATTTTATCTTCAGAAAACTCCAACTTCTGTGAAAACTTCCCTGCATTGTTTCTGCAAATAATTTGTTCACCTTTAGTAATTAATTAGTTTCTGTCTTTTCCTTTAATTAAAGAATATAAATACATATACATATATATATATATATATATATATATATACGTACATGAGAATGTTGAGTGGCAATCCAAGAGACAAGAAGTGAGTACAGAATCTCTTGACAGAAGCAAATGAACTGAGATCAATCTCCAGCAATATTACATCTGCTCCGGGAGTTTCTTTCAGTATATTCTCCTTAACTGCAGCTGCCTTCTTTAAATTCCTTGCCGGAATTATTAACTTCACACCCCTTTTTGCCAGAACTCTTGCCGTCTCTGCACCGATTCCCGACGTCGCACCTAATTAATTAATTCATAATTAATATAAAATCTGATTGATTCTTTTATCAAAAGATTTTGTGTGAGATCCTGTGATGGTGGAGTATCTGTTTGGATATGGAAACTTCTTTTTTTTTAATAGTGTTTTTAATTAAATAAAGAAAGAATGATTAGTGTGTGTATATATTATATATATATATGTATATATATATATATGCATGATAGATATATCGATATAATATATGTAGCATGCACCAATGAGCAAAGAAGTGTATTTATCATATAATTAAAATGAAAAGAGACAAAACTAAATGCTGCTGGAAACACAAAAGTTCAGCTAATATCATACCATATACTTTCCTGTCTGGAAGACTATTATATATATATGTGTGTGTAGGGAGATATATATTTTCCATCTATACATATATATAACATTAGGAAGAAATTAATTCTTGACTGTATTTTTCTTTCAGATTCATATAAGCAAAAGCATTTAAGAAAAAAGGTTATAATTAAGAAATTAAGGACTCTAAACTTTCATGGGTCTGTATTTGTACGGATGAAAAAGAAGTAAACTTTGCCAAATATTTTCTTGGGTGGATTAAATTAATTTACTCAGCATTTTATGGGAATGTATGTATATATATATATGGTTGAAAAAAAGTTCTTCAATTTTTTTTTTTTCTTTTTCAGATATATCTATTCTTGATCAAAGAAATGAAAGAAAAATATGATAATTTAAGTGAAAAAGGAAGTGGAGAAGAACAGTTAGATACATATATATATATATATATATATATATATAAGAGAGAGAGAGAGAGAGAGAGAGAGAGAGGTGATTTCTTCAGCATCAAAACCCCACAAAAAAGATGTTATTAATTCCTTGGAATTAAACAGTAAAATCAACTAACCAAACTGAAAATGTGATTAATTTCTGGGAAAATTGAAATGATGATTTTGAAGTTCTTGATATATATATATATATATATATATATGTATGTATATATGCATGGAGGAATTAAAGGAATAACATTAATTACCAGTGATTATTGCAGTAAGTTGTTGTTGATGAGAAGGAAGATGAAAATCTTGAGTAACTTGTAAAGAAGTTGATTTTGATCCATAACCACTAGGGCCTGCAATTCCTGCTAAGTACTTTATGGTAGCCTTCATGAGAGCAAAATTTACAACCTTAAACTGCAAGACTGCAGATATGGTGGAAAACCACGTATATATAAGAGATTCATGAACTTTGCTCATGCACCAGTACACCATACCCTATGGGGGGGGGGGGGGGGGGGGGGGGAATGAGAGCTAGCTCTAGCTAATTAGGTAGGATTCTTGGATTGACAGAGAATTAAAAGTCTGAAAATTTTGTAATATCAGCTGCTAATTAAAGAAAGGTTTTTTTTTTTTTTTTTTTTTTTATATGGTGATGAACTATATATTAAAGTTTGGTGGTTCCTTTGACTATATATAGATGATATATATATATATATATATATATATATATATATATATATATATGTTGTTAGAGGAAAGTGTGTATATATATAATTGTGAAAGTCCACTAATTATAATGGTTGTATTCTTTAGCTTAATTATTATTGTCTGCCCTTATTAGGTCTTCTTTTGGCCTTTTGGTTGGCTAAAACAAAACTTTTTTTTTTTCAATTTTTCTTACTCCTCCCTCGTTTTTTTGAATTCGTCTCAAAAAATAAAACACACCCTTTAAAAAATATCAAAATTAATGTACGACTAAAATATGTTTAATTTACTTTTTTACTAAAAATAATTAATAATAAATATTAATGATTTTCTAATGTGACAATTGAAAATAATTTTAATTCTTTTCTCATATGACAAGTAAAAAAAAATTGAATAGAGTATCTCGTAATAATATTAATATTGAAACTATAATATATATATATATATATATATTAAGGTTGTAAGAAACATTTTGGTGATGTCACTCATGACATTTCACTCAAATAGTTAAATTTCTAGAAAGTAAAAGATGTCACATTCACAATTACTATATATATATATATGTGTGTGATTTTCTTAAAATATATATATATATATATATATATATATATCATAGCAATGAGATATATTTGAGATTGTTAAGTAATTATGTTATCTTATATAATAATTTGTAATGTGTAAAAAGTGGGTAAATTACTGTTAATTTCTTGAAAACTTACCCTTCTTATATAACCCTAATTAAATAAAACAAGATAATTTGGACCAATTAATTTTGTTTTTTTTTCTTTTACCATGCATGATATATAATTATTACTTGATTTGCAAGAAACGTGTGAATGATGGTGTATTGATCCTAATTAATGCTGAAAAAAATGTTTGTTTTTTCACTTAATAAGGTTTCAATGAAGTAATTAATTACTTACTATTTTTTTTTCTTTTTTGTTTTTCTTGAATTGGCATTGCTCAATCACCACCTACTTATTGTGTTTTGATGTGGCCTCCAATCTCCAATCGTCTTAATCTAAATCCTCAAGATCTTCGTTCATGTAAAAAAACAAAGCTAAAATGGAGATTACTCTTCGCAAAAGCTCCCTTCGATGTTTTAGCCGAAACAAAACGAGAGGAAGTGAGAGTTTCCCCCGAAAAACTCTAGTCTTTTTCGCTTTTCCTCTCGGTTTTGTTTCGACTTAAACATCGGAGGAGCTTTACGGAGAAGCAATCTCCATTTTAGTTTTTTTTTTTACAAAAACAAAGATCTTGAGGATTTAGACTTGAAAACGATTGGAAATGGGGCCACATCAGGTTTGTTTCCAACTTTCTCTGTAAAACTAGCAGTAGTATTCTCTCAGCTTTGATCGCTCTCAATAACAATATATATATATATATATATATATATATATATATATATATATATATATATATATGTGTGTGTATTATATGTCTCACACGTGAACTTCTAGACAAAACCATGATGATCAAAGGGTTGTCTGTGAGATCAATCCCACTACTCTAATCCCCACCCCTCGTGCCCACTCCCTCCTCCATCTTCTTCCCTTCTCCCACCATCTGATAAAAACAAGAAAGCAATGAAAGCAAAAACCGCGTTCTCTTCTTGTCTTTGTATGAAGAAAGTATAATTGTAATTATAAATGTTATATCAAGTCACAACTTCAACATCAAAGACGATATATATCAATATTAATTATCTATCTAATATTAAAAATAAAAAAATTAAAAAAACAAAAAAAAAACTATCTATCTAATATTCGATATGAATATGTTTAAATTGGTAAAAATGAGTGTTAACTATATATTTAGTAATCGATGAAATTAAATGAATATGTTTAAGTTAGTAAAAGAGATATTAACTATTCAACACTTGATGAAATGACTATGTTGAAATTTGTAAAAATGAGTGTTAACTATTTAGTAGTAGTCGACGAAAGAATATATTGAAGTTAGTGAAAACGAGTGTTAACTATCTAGTAGTTGATGAAATGGATATGTTTAAGTTAGTAAAAACGATCAAAGAATTATGTTGAAATTAGTAAAAAAAAAAATATTAACTATCTACTAATATGTTAAAGTTAGTAAAAATGAGCATTAACTATCTAATAGTAGTCGATGAAAGAATATATTGAAGTTAGTAAAAACGAGCATTAACTATTTAGTAGTAATATTGAAATTAGTAAAAATGATGCATTAACTATCCAGTAGTAATTGATGAATGAAGATGTTTAAATTCATAAAAATAGTTAAATTTATAAGTGTAGGATAAAGAGGATGATAATATATATATATATATATATATATTGTGTGTGTGTGTGTGTGTATGTATGTATATAAATAGGAGGGGGGAGGCAAATAGTGAAGAAGAATTTGCTTTAGAGACAAAAGTGCTTTTGGTTGGGGATTGCTTTTGTTGCATGCGACCGTGTCATTCAAGTGTTTCTTTTTTCTTTCTTCCATTTTTTCACATTTCTTACAGTTTGAAAAATGATGGCAATTGTTGGAGAATTGAAGGACTAGAAAAGAACATTGAGGTTGACTCCTCAGCAATGGATTTCTTCTCTGTCTATACAATTTGGTCCCTTTTGTCTCCTCATTGGTTAGCAACCTCTCTCATTAACCCACCACCACCACCACCACCCCCCATCCTATCTCTAAGTTTTCGATGCACTTTCCATTTCTCTTCTGGTTTCACATTTTTGTTTGTGTGTTAGAATCTTTATTCTTTTTTGTTGCTATCCATCTCCATCCATCCGTGCCCATAATTTCTATACATACATATATATATATATTTTATATATATTATTTATATATATTGCAGTAGAAAATGAAGGGACAATTAGGGTTACATTATGAAATTACGGAAGATAATAATATAATGACAAAAAAAGTAAGATAAATAGATAAAATTTACGTAGAAACCCTAGATGAGAAAAAATCACGGCCATAGGAAAGAAGGATTCAATGAAGTCGACAATTACAAGAGAGTTCTAAATTCTTCATTAAGACTAAAAATATAAACTCTAATTTTTATATATGTCAATTGACCTCGTCCATACCATGGGGGCTCCTGCTCGGCCCTCAACTTCCGCTCCACCACTGACTTCCATTTTTTCTCAAAATAACTTTTGACAAAATAAATCACAACATGAATTTTTGGGCCAGTTAATAATAAAATTCGGGTCATAATCTCTAATAAGTTAAATTATGTTAAAAAAACTCTTAACAATTTTTCTTTATATATATACATATTATATATATATATATATATATATATATGTAAGTAACAAGTTTATATTTAACAAAGTATAATGAATCGTCTTGTTTTAATACTATAGGAGACTGATTTATGTTGAATTATTATTATTATTTTTTCTTTGAATAATATAATCGAATCAATTAGGTGAATTAAAGTAACACTAATTCTATCAAAACCTTATTTGAAAATGACAATTCACATGGTTACTTCTCATGGAGAACTATTTATATATATATATATATATATATGTATAAATGGCTAATCATATCTAAAGAAGAAAGAAAAAGTTGAAGAAGTTTCATATATCTTGCTTCAAAGGAACAATTTAATTAATTCATATTGTGTAGAAAATTTTATTCATGCATGTGGCAAGTTTATATATATATATATATATTCTTATTACTCAAAAAGACACCAATATCTGTATATATATTTATATATCTATATGTATATGTATATGTATCAAGAAACTGATCATAAAAGAGAAAGAAAAAGAAAAGAAAAGGATGGATCGAGCAGACCAATTCATTGACTGATTTGATCTCAACTTCAAAAAAGTATATCATTTGCTCGTGCATTTTGTGTTCCCTTGGTGTCCTCATGAGTATTTGAAATTTGTATCTCTTTCAAGTCAAGATTTTTTCCAAAACTACTGTTTAGAAAAAGATGATGGGAAGCCAAGAAATAACAACTAATATAATAAATCTCGAGACATGTTAAAAGCAAAAATATCTTTAAAATTTTAAAATACTAATAAAATTTCAACCATCTTACTCATCTTTTCTTAAAATTAAAAAAAAAAAAAAAACACACACAGAAAAACTTGACAAATAAAAAGGTGCAATCCAGTTGATAATATGTAAATATATTGAATTCGAGGCATTTTTTAAAAAAGAAAAAAGGAAAAAAAAAGGACAAATTTATAGGATATAAGTAGGATGAATATTGTCCTACAAAATTCAGAGAATATTTATGGGTACCACTTTTTTTCTTTTTCTTTTTTTTTATAATTTTAAATTTTCTTTTCATGATGGAAAGCAAATTGTCAATATCTAAATTGGGAATATTTGAAGAAATAGACAAATTAGTATGCCAAGTTCGAATGGAAGTGGATAACATTCACACATTGAAATAGTTTAAATGTAATTTATTACTTCAATTAATTAATTAGTTAATTAATCACTCCATTAATTTACTTTTTATAATTAAATTAAATTTTTTTATTATAAAATATCGAAATAATTAATCAATGCTAACTTATTTATGTATAATTAGTTATTTCTTCTATGATTTAATTATAGATGACTATGATTATAGTTTTTTTTTTTTTTTGTCAATTTTATCCTTATATTGTGATTAAATATGATTGGAAAATGACTCTTCGATTTTACCACATAAGATGAGGAAGCTACACTTCATGTTGCGTGTCTTGCAAAGAAGGCAAAGTATCCGGTGTGTGTTCCCGGCATTGACTCTTCGATGATTAAGTTAGTGATCGAATTTAAAGGATTCCCGAGAGAACCACGAGAAGAAGGATATCATCTTGATTATCTCTGGGAAAGTAACAAATCATTTAGAATATTTTGTGATATATAACTTTCATGTATGTGTGTAGTGTGTGAGTTACTATTATATTTAAAGTCTAACGGGAAATCACACCTAGATTATGTACCTTATCCGACAGTCTCAATTGGTGGCTTCATATGCATTTAATGCTCTGTACTGAGGGTATATTTTTATGTCGGAGATCATACCATTAGCGTGATACTTGTAGTCACTAGCCGATGTTGGGTAGAGCTTATCCAGGGTTCAGTTGACCTGTTGTGTGACATCCACCTCGGATCCTTCGACCTACGTAGGACTTTTTTACACTTCAATACCTCTCAATTTATAGAGATATATTAAGAGAGTTTATTATAAAATAAAATTTTGAAAAAAGAATTAAATTGTATTAAAAAATTATAATACAAGATAAAGTTGGTTATTTTTTAATTGAAATATTAAATTATAAAATATATTGAAAATTAAATGAAAAATTAGGACATAAATTGTATAAAATAATTATAAATATATTATCCTTATATATATATATAGCTTTCTTTCCACCAACTTTTTGAAAATTGATTTGCTGATAACTTCAAAACTTGCTGCCACTAATTTCTTGATTTGCCGACAAGCTGATCCAACTTATTGAAAGGATTAAACATAAAGCAAAACAATTAGTCAATTAGTATGACTTAATGGTTTACCTAACCAATGAAAATGATGCTTATTTTTAATATCAACCATAAATTAATTAATAACTAAGTAATCTAATTAATATATATAAATCTCTCAATTTTTTATATATATATATATATAAAAAAGGAACTTAATTGGTAACAATAATTTCTCTTGCCCCTAAAATGGTCTAATGATTTAGTTATAGTTTGTGGTAAAAATACTTTTAACTCAAAGACATCAATAAAAGTATTAATAGATAAATAAATATTAGACTGGTTAAGTAATTGTGAATAAAATCAGTAATGACTTTAAATAAAAACTCATGTTACGTAGAAATAAAGAAATCGGTGTGTGCACATATACATATATATATATATATATATATATATATATTGTATGAATTAAGACATAAAAGCAAGATTAATGCAACCTCCACTATTATATATATATATATATAGTGTGTGTGTGTATCATGTCAAGTCAATAGTTAAAACCAATGTTTAAGGTGATAGCAACTTGCCCACAATCCAATTAGTGTTTTAAGGAAAAGAAAATTCAATTAATTAACTCCAATGATCAAACATGAAATTATGACTAATTAACTACCTATATATATATATATATATATATATATATTAGGGTCCAAAATTGTACAACCATTGTCCCCTCTTTTAGGTATGATTTCTACTCTCTTTTTTCTTTTTTTTTTGTCCTTCTATTCACTACCTGAATTGATGGCAACCCTAGAAACACCATTGTCTACTAAAGTTAATTATGAGGGTAAAAAAATAAAAAATTATTTTTGCAACCCCCCCACCCCCACCCCCATTAAAATATATAATATAAAAATATATATATAAAGATTTCAAGAAATGGTTTAAATTACAAATGAGTCCTAATTAATTTAATTATTGCCTTAAGTAGTAGCCTCACGTGCTACGCTCCAATCTTTATTTGACATTTGGCAATATGCATGAGACATGTTAACCTTAGCCAAATTACCAAAACTTTTGGAGCCAATCACTATTTATATATATATATATATATACTTAGTGGTAAGTGTACCAAAAGTTAAGTTAAAAAATATATTTGTTTCTAAATAAAGAATATAAAAATTTTATTATTAAAATTTTATATTTTTACTTATTTTGTTATAATTTTATCATTATTTATGTACAAAATATTCATTATATATTTTATTTAGTTCAAATTTTATAAATATATATATAATATACATTTGTACTAACTATATAATTTATTGTATCATACCATAGTTCAATAGGTATCTAAGATTTCAAAATTCTATGAAAACCTACAAAAACTTTAAAAAAAAATGAAAATTTAAAAGAATAAATAATTATTTGTAGTTATTGAATCAATTGAAAAATGCACATCTCCAAAATTAACAAACAAAATGTATATAATTAATTTTAATATAAACAATCAATTCAAATAATTTCATAACTTTTTCAACCATCATTTTTGAGAAATAATTTTTTTAAAAAAAAAAAAAAAAAAAATGAGTTAAGATTGACAAGAAATTAATGTGTAAAAACAAGTGAAAAAAATCAAATTAGAAACAATTTTTTATTAAAGCTAAATTTTTAAAAGTTATAGAGATAAATAATAAATTAATTAAAGTTAAAAATATTAATATAAAAAATAAAAGGTTGAAAAAATTAAATAGTAAAGAAAAATTAATAGTTAAGCATAATTATGATTAGAAAAAATTGAACTCTTTTAATCTTAAAAAATAAGAT